>AYNK01001690.1:0-38110 GCA_000497225.1 Amanita jacksonii TRTC168611 | reverse complement strand
GATGTCAGGGATGTAGTACAGTGGTGCTTTCAATACTGGGACAAGGTGGAAGCTTTGTTGAGACTCCATATTTCTTTCTGGGTTAGGATGTCATCTAGGACATGTCCTTGTCTTTGCGGATTGGTAGAATTGACAGATGGTGATCTGTTTCTAGGGATGGGCGTGCCTAAGGGCCAAGTGGTAGACATAATAGGGTTAAGTTTAGATTTATGCTTCAGGCTTCAGAGCACATCAATCAGAGGGCAGGGACAATTGTTCCTGGGTAGTGATGAGTTGTCTGTTGGGTGAAGTAATGATCACTAGTGGCAACAATGAAGGTGCTTGCTTGATGTGTTGCATGGTTGCCAGGTGAGAGTGATGAGCTTTGTATAATGTTATGGTCACTTGGGTAAAGTCTCTCAGGCAGCAACAAAGGCTACTTGGATGATAGGCAAGGAAGGGATCTTGGTTCTCAAGCAAGGGTCACTAGTTGTTAAGACTCAACATTGTATCCCTCCTAAGGTGGAGGTGTCTAACTTAGTGATAGCAAGGCAAGCTCAAGGAGGGGAGATGAGATTGTGTATACAAAGCTAAGGACTAAGGGACTAATTACATGGGTTTATATAGACTGTGGAATGTAACCAAAGGAGCACATACAATGCATACACAACACATCAATAATGTGTGGATGCATTGTGGGAAGTCTGAGGGGTTAAGGGATATAGTGGTAACCCCAACAGGATAATGGACTTGGTGAGAATGTACTGGAATGGTATGGAAGGTTCCAGAAGAAAGTCTATAAAAAGGAAGTCAAATGGAAATGGAAGTGATATGTAAAGAGATAGTAAAGAAAATGAGATGGGGCTGTTATTCATAACAAAGTTCAAGTCACCCATATCCAGATCAGGAAGATCCAGCATGGTTTTCAGCACTGTCCCTGTTGGATGGGGGGGCAGACAAAGTAGGCAGGGGAGAGGGAGATACTGCCCTGGAGGCAGCTCTCAAGCCCCTCTTAGACCAGGGTGTTGACTGTAGGTCAACCTCCTGAGTAAAATCAGCTGGTGGATTTGGGGAGTTGATCTTCTTCATCAACCTGGGAGAGTACTCCTTGATGTACACTGAGTACATATGTACCTGCAATTGGGGCAAGCTCCTCAGCTTCATCCTCACCTTTTTTCTTATGCAAAAAGAAAGCCTTGATGTTTGGATGGCCCTTCAAAGCCAATCATCGAATGGTGGTACCATCCTTTTTTGGGGAACTGTAAAAACCAGTTAAACCATTCTTCAGTGTCAGTGCCATAGTGCTCCAGCTTAGTGGAAACTAGTGATTTAAAGTCTGGTTGTGAGAACCAGAAAAAAACTGGAACTGGACTGAACCATAACCAGTTAGGACAAAACTGACAGTTGCAGTTTGGCCAGTTGCAGAGTGGTTCTGGTTCCAGTTTTGGCCTTTCTGTGCAACTATAAAACCACTGAAAACCAGTTCAGACCAGTTCTAGTAGTAGTAGCTGCAATGTCAGGACTCAGGATCAAATGTTGTGTGAAAATTATAAATATGATTGTAAACACACAGGACTCAAATAGAATCCAACAATGCTTCTCATCAGAACATAAAGCCACACTTTGGCAGGCTCTCCCACTCATTGAGGACCTTCAAGACTGCTGGGGAAAAAATGTGACAGCAAAACAGGCTATGAATGCTTCCCTGTGTACTGTACTGCTACCCAAGATGGACTTGACAAGCTCAAGAAATACTACAGCAAGTTTGATGAGAAGCCTGCTTATGTTCTCACTTTGTGTATGTATGTCCTTGGAATTCTCTCATTTCTTTCACTAAACAATTCAAACTTTTTGTATTACAGTCCTTCACTCATATTTTAAGCCCAAATACATTAAATTGGCATGGGGTGGAGAATCAGAACAAGCAGCTGAGCAAGCAAAGGAGATTTTGAATGTGAAAAACTGGCAAGACAAGGCACTGCAGGTTTTCAAGCAAGCAGTACATTTGGTCATACTTGACACTGTACAACCATACCATAACACAGAATTTATAGGCAGAAATGTATTGGAACCAGCCTCAAGTAACAGAGTCAGCACCACCTAGCAGAGAGTCATCATTAATGTCTTTGGACAGTAGGAACAATGACTCAATCATTGCCAATTTTGACCAACACTGTCAATCACTACTCAATGGGGCTAGCTCAGAGACTTGGGCAGCCAAAGTGAGATGTTACCTTAGAATGGTAGAAGTAGATGTCAAAAGGGACACAGACATCCTCAAATGGTGGCAGGTGCATGATTTTACTTCTATTTCCTTTGGATGACTAAATAACTCATTAGGAGCACACACATATCTACCCAATGCTTGCAAGAATGGCACTTGATGTCTTACCATGCCAGGCCTCCTCTGTACTGTGTGAGTGACTCTTTTCATCTAGAAAGCAGGTTACCATGGAATGTCAATCATGCCTCAGCTCTGATCAGCTTGAGCAGCTTCTAGTAATGAAGTCTGCATGGATGGACACAATCATAGATTGGGCTGCAATAAACTCCACTGTGGTTGAAGAGATTGAAATGAATGATTTTACAGATTTATTACAGGCTGGTGACCTAGCAAGGGAATGGGATGAAGAGGATGAACAATTTATATTCAAGTCTGACTTAGACTCAGATTAGACTAGTATTACATATACTGCTATAGTATCAGAGCCCGCATTCTTAGAGTTGAATGTATTCTGTCATATATTAGTAGTAGAGTTTTATCTAATAAATACATTGATTTGAACAGTTACAATGTTGGTTCACTCTCGGTTGCGACCGGTTTTGATCGACCTCAACCGGTTTTCACAAAACTGGTCACAACCAGTCTCTGAGTCAAACCGGACTGCTCACAACCGGTTGTAGCCAGTTCAGTTGGGTTTAGTGCTGAGCAAACGTCCTGAAAGACCGGTTGCAGTTCCGGTTTTCCTAATTTGGAACAAAAAACCGGACTTAACCGGACTTGTCGTCTTCAGCCCCCTCAGGAGGCTTTTCTGCCATGAGAATGATGCCGGTTTGTCCGGCCATGCTGATTAGTAGACGAAGTAAGGCTCCGGGGAAACGGGCGTGAGAAATGGGTAGATGATATTGGTAAGGGAGCAAGGAGCGATGGACGCAGGAGTGACACTTGAGGGTGACATCCCCTTTTTCACGATCTTGCTCATTTGGATGTTTCTTGTGCCCATTCAACTTCGAAAAGTATTTAATCAAGTGCTAAATAAGTTTGGGAAATACAGGATTGTGGTACAAAGTGAGGAAGTAGTGTATTTTGAAAAACTGCCGATTGGCCATCACTGCTGAGCTAGTTGGAGGGCATAGTACTGTATACATGACTCATTTACATAACAGAGGACTTAGTCAGCCATTTGGTGATTCTTAATAGGCTTTTTTGGTCGAGCGAACGGCTTCGCCTGCTCGTCCCTTCCATTGTCTGTCATACCTATTCCTTCTTCCTTCAGCCCGATTCCTGCAAGCAAATACAATTCATTCAATTCTGTAGGATCTGATGTTTCAATTTTGCGTGATGCGATGTATGCCATAGGTGAAGATGCTAGGATTATATCCTTTCCTGCCCGAAAAGTAGATAGAGATCCCGATGAGTAAAGCATTCTGTATTTAATTGCCGAGGAGCCTGGGCAGGAGTAGATGAAGACTAAAATCTGGATCAGGGGCAACTCGAGAAAATGGCCTGATGACTGCCTTACAGATTTCACGACGGGGAGGTAGTGATTCAGTAAGAGGCCAAGCAAGGAAAGCATAACAGGGTTCCGTAAGGGGTAGTGCATGTGGAAGGCTGCCAATATCAATGTCCCGGAATGAAGTCAACGTCAGAATCTCTGTTTTGGGATCAATTTGCTGTTACTGTATATGAGTATTGTCTCACGATGACAGGACAAAAGTCATAATTACAATTATCACTATAGCGCACCCTTCTCCACGGCCAAGATTAACAACCGCGTCTTCAGCGTCCTTGGACCATCGGAAGCCGATGCCAGTGTCAAGGTAGCTAACACGGGCTGTGGTACCCTTGAGGGAAATACTGGTGCTTTCAGCCTCTCTAATGGCTGCCAACTCTTGTTCCCGATGAGAAAGGGGTTTGGGGGCAGCGCCATGACGCTTATGAGCTGCATAGGCTTCGGGAGTAAGATCGTTCTTTGAAGTTGCGAACAGTGAATCCGTAAAGAGAGATGATCCGAGAGCCTTTAGCAAGGCATTTCTCGTGGATGCATACAGCATCTACTCATTCGTTAACGGTAGAGTAGCTGTCGTTGGTAAATTGGGCTGACCTTGTCTCTGACTCGAGCGGATTCAGGCACATAAAAAATGGCCAGCCATTCAGATGGTGGATCATCTAACCGCGCGAGAACATAGGCGGGTATATCGTCATGGAGAAATCCAGAATCTTGTAGTTTCAATAGGTCTGCATCAAAATTAGCTTGGATTGGGATTGACTTGTCGTGAACAAGGGATTCTAAGCGAGGAGTTTATCAGCGAGGCAAAAGAAATAGTCAGCGTGAGTAGAAGCACCATCTTTGATGATTATCTTCACAAATCGGGTGGTATTTGAGCTTAATACGGACGAAAAATGAGCGGCGAGGTGCTCAGAGATGGTGATGCCTGATGAGGCAGACATGACAAGTAATACTCCCAACTTGGGCCTCCCACTGCTCATAGACGCTGCTATGCCCGACATTCCGTACCAAGCTTACAGAGTACGTTTTACGCATCTTCCTTTCATTCCTGTTCTCAAGCTTGTTAGTCAAAGAGACATTCTCGGAACGTGTCCGCTAACGGCCTTTCCGCAGCTGCCTCCGTTTCTGTAGTACCACCCCTGGCGCGCCATGCCATCCCTGATTCTCCCAACACCAAACGGGACACTAGCCGTCCGGAAGCCCCAACCGCGTCAATAGAGCCTGTCACCACGCCATTGTCTACGCCTATGTCCACCCCTCCGCCTCCATCACCCAAAAGTTCGGTATCCATTCCATACATTCAGAATTCTACCACTAAGCCAACATCTACCTTTCGCCGAGTTCGACACTCGAAATCTCCATTGTCGTCATCTCCTCTTGGCTTGCGCTCTGGGCTATCTTCAGATCATTCTCGTAGTCCGTCTATCGTCTCGACGCCAGCCCCCTCGGGGTACGCTAGGCTACTGCCCACAACCGACAAACCCTTGCCTTCTCCTGGCCATGCCTTGGAACTCCGTGCACCTCGACTGACGTCTTCAGCGTCCATTGTTCATACCCCAGAAGTGGCTGATAGATTTATAGAGCGTAAACTCAGTCAGCCCTCGGAGTATCTAGATTTGGCCGTTCAAGATATCCCAACGCACCCGGTGAAGCCCAGTAGTAACCTCAATGGCTCGGCGGTCGCTTCCAGGTCCATATATGCAGTTGCATCGGAATCCCCTTCAATTACGACATCGACCCACCGAATATCAGCCCCTTATAGGCCAGGCTTTCAGCCCAAGGGAGTTTGTCAATCTTTGACTGATAATTTCATTTCCGTTCGCCGTGTCCGTCGGGATGGCGAAGCACCCTTTATGGCAAAGAGGGTCGAAAGAACAAAACTTGAAAGAAGGTTGGAAAAATTAATATCCCTGTATTTTCAGTTTCCAGTCCCCACTATCAATAAGGAGATGAACCGAGCTGTGCCAAATTCTGAACAGGCTCAAGACCAATGGGGACTCATGTTTGACCTAGACTCAATCAGAAATATGGATGCAGGCAGCATTTGGAAAAGTGTCGTGGGTGCAAGAGTAGGAGACAGTATTAGAGGTACGTTAAAATAAACACTGCCATTATGGATGACTCTCAGTGGTTGTAGATGCAGAACAACGAATAGCACCTTGGCAGGACGATTCGACTGTAAATAGGTGTCCTCTTTGCGAGCAAGTATCCACAAGGCTTTTGCTAATACGTTGCTAATCGTACCTTACAGCGCTCTCTTCCATCCGCTGACAAATCGGAAGCATCATTGCAGGCTATGCGGAAAAATCATCTGCGCTTTGCCTCCGAGGAGGCCTCACCGGCCCGTGCCTTGTTCACTGTTATTCACAGTTGATCCACATTCCAGAATAATAAAGGAGATCGGCGAAGGGGTCGACTATGGCGTAAAAAGACGGTCAGATAATAGGGTAGATCAAAGTTCGAACGGCACTACTCGGCAAGCGAATGATGAGGATAGATTCTGGAAAGGTGTCAGAATTTGCAGAGAATGTCGACCTGTAATTCTGTGCGTCCATTAATGCTTTCGTTGCCACGCTAGCACCAAAATCGCTTCAGGGCTAGAAAGTATCGCCAGGAACTGGCTCTGGTGCCTTCTTTTGTCCGACTTCACAATGTGAGTCAAACGCTAGCTGCGACACAGTATTTCATCCTTGTGCCAGGTATTGATAGATCTGGAGCACGAAATCGAAGCAGCACTACCTCAGTTCCAAGAGCTTCTCCTCAGTCTAAGGTAAGCAGATGTCTAGTACGTCGGAAGTAAGGTTCACGGTAACTGCAGTCATAATGACACTCCAACGAAAGAAGCTTCGGCTGCACGAAAGCGTCTTCTGCGGGCGTTCGGTGAATATGACACATTATCAAAACAGATATACCAGCTGCCGTGTCCGAACGGAGCAAACAGTACGCAACAACGCATCCAGGCAGCGGTGCTTTCCCGTGCCAATATCTTTTTACAGAAAAACATGTTTCCTCTTAAAGTATGAGAGATGTTTTCTCTATTTTAGAGCCCTCCCCAATCTTTCTTTCTAGTCATTACCAACCGGGAAAAAGTCGAATGGTGTCTCCAAGCCAGAGTCGTTTGAGGGTACAATCCCCGACTATATAGAGGACCTTGAGCTAGCTCAAAGATTGCAACCACTTCTGGAGCAAGAAGCCCTGCTGGAAGCCTTCGTCGAAGAAGCAGAAGCGCGTCGTAAATTCGAAGATGTTAAAACGCTAAAATCTAATCTAGACGAGATCAGAGGGGAGATAAGACGACTAAGTAGATTGGCCGACCTCAAAGAGTCGCCGAGGGGCAAAACATAATGACTGTAGAGTCGGGATTACCGGAGATCGCGGGGTCTCCTAGGGGTAGCTCTTAGTGATGCTTTCCGATTGGTGTATTTATTTCTTCGTCTAAACGATAATTACTACGACAACCATTATGCAGTTATTACAATGTAGAATTCAATGAGAATATGTAGAGGCTATGAAGGCAGGCAGACCTGCCGCTTATTGTACACCGATCATCGACCGAGCGAACTCATGAAACTTTTCAGGTCCAAGCTTTCATATTCTTCTTCTGGTGGAAGATCCTCAAGGCCCTGGAGCAGATTCTTCTGGCTCACCGGACCCGATGTTTCTTTCGTCACCTTTTTGGTTGCATTTACAGCGTCTTCTTCCTCAGTAGTGCGGCGGAACAGGTCCAAGACGAGGTCAGTATCCATTGATGCTAAACCCGAATTCTGCTGGGTTACGACCGAATTTGCGATGTTGAGCTTGAATCTTTGTAAACTGTGTGGGTTTCAAAAAAGTGATCCACGACCCGCTACATAATGTTCTCACCCCATTATTTTCTCCTCGAGCGTTCCTTTTGTGATGAGGCGGTAGACATTTACGACCTTTTTCTGACCGATTCGATGTGCACGATCCATTGCCTGCAGATCCTTCATGGGATTCCAATCGTGCTCAACAAAGATCACCGTGTCTGCACCAGTCAAAGTCAGCCCTAATCCGCCAACGTGCGTGGTCAATAACAGGCAGTCAATACTGGGGTCGGAGTTGAACGTCTGAACAATCGCGTGGCGCTTGCTGGCCTCGGTACTACCGTCCAGACGCATGTATGTGACGGAGGGCATGTGACGCTTGAAGAGATCCGTCTCAATGATATCAAGCATCTGCTTCATCTGGCAAAAGATGAGGGCCCTGTGTTGGGAGAAGGCTCCGCTGGATTCCGGTACTGTATCGATTAACTCGCTTTTTCCAGTGTCGATCACAGAGGTGCAGCCGATACCGCAATCTGTAAGAAGTTGCCTGTTTCGTGCTCGTTAATTACCCCATAAATCTCAGTAGCGATTCCATACCTCAGAGCCTGCAATTTAGGTGCGTGTTGTATATCGTCAAGGCCAGTTGACTGTCCCCCAATTTTGGCAAGCGCGGAGTCAATCGCCACCTTATTACTTTTGAGGATTAAAGCTGGGTGATTGCAAAGCTTACGCAGGTATTGCAAGGATTGGAAGACGTGTTGCTGATCTTGTCCTGATGTGGGCTCAAGAGCTTGTATGGCACCCTCGGCAACCCTGCTTTTGGAAAAGTCGTCGTAAAGCTGTTTCTGCAAATCTGATAAATCGCAATAGTAATCTTGGATAATTTTTGGCGGCAAATCATTGAGCACGTCTTCCTTCAACCGCCTTAAGAGGAATGGGAGAACCTGCTTATGCAAAGCTTCGAGAGCTAATGCAGCTGTCGACACGGTCGTAAATTACCACTGGACAACGCGTACGGCGGCAGCTTACCGGCTTCACTGTTCTTTGATTTTCCGTCACGATTGGATATGATAGGCTTGCCAAAGCGTTCATTGAAAGACGACTCCGTTCCAAGGAAACCTGGCATCAAAAAGTCGAACAAACTCCACAATTCGAGCACATTATTCTGGATTGGCGTTCCCGATAGGATAAGTCGGTGCTGTGCACGTATGCATTTGACTGCCTTGGTAAGCTTTGTCTTGGCATTTTTTATGACGTGACCTTCGTCCAAAATACAATAAAGCCAATTCATGTTGTCCAGATTTGAGATGTCGTTGCGGACTACTTCGTATGAGGTGATGACAACATCGTAAGACTTCAGTCTGCCCAAAAGCCGAAGTCGTTCTCTGGAATTGCCAGTGTAAAGAATTGGACGGAGGTTTTCAGTATATTTGAGTATTTCATAATACCAATGACCGGTGAGAGTTGGTGGACATATTATTAAGGAAGGCAAGTGAACAGCATCGGGAGCATTCGTTGATTTATATTTCTCCGCCCTTTCATAGTGCTTACTGGCCAGGATGCAGATGGATTGCAGTGTTTTCCCGAGGCCCATGTCTATTTTTATCTGGGTCACGGTGCCGGCGAAACATGAGCGAAGCTTACCGTCGCAAAGAATCCCATGTAACTGGTACTTAGCTAGGAAAGCAAGCCAGTTGACCCCTTCCTGCTGATACTTGCGTAATTCTGCCTTGATATTGACTGGAATCCTGTATTGCTCAACCTTACTGCCATCCAGTAATTGGGTCAGAAACTGTCTTTCTTGTTCACGCCGTTTGAGCAGTTCCGCAGGGAAGCCGGGTGGATCAGGTAGTCCAGCCTAGAACTCGATCAGCCAGTACGCTTTGATTCACAATAAAGGCTTACTTCCAGCGGAACCATCTTGACCAACGATGCAAAAGTATTCGTGGATATCGAACGAATATCTTCATCTGAATCGCTCATGCGGCCGAGGATGGGAACAATAACGAAAAGCACATAAGGCAACGCTTTGATGTCGAGACGCTGCACGATATCTATTACAAAAGGTCGAGCACACAGATCTAGAATCAAACCTTGGAACTCACGGTAGATGAGCTCAGTGGCGCCCTGCCTGTTTGCTAGAATCAAAGGGTCACCTAGGAGCGGCACGATGTTCTCAATGACGAATCTCATTGCACTTGTCGTCATAATATCACATATAGTCGCGAGACACCGTGCAGCAGATTTCCGTATGATAGCGAAGTGGCTTTGTAGAGCAAGCTTGAGCATTGGGAATATTTCTGAGAGCTTTGGCCATAATCCTTCATGGAATGTTGGAATCACCGCCTCCAAAACACTAAAAGAATCAATAACATCCTGCCCAAACTGCTTCTCAATGAGACTGTCAGATTGGCCAGGGGTATCTGTAGGAGGAGAGAGAGGGGAGAGAGAGATGAGATAAAATTGAAAACATGTAGAAATGGGCGATCTAACCGGTTTGGAATGCACTTAGGAGACCGCCAGCCATGGACTGCCACATTGTTGGAACAACCTCCAAAAGTCGTGCTCCAAATTTTTCCGAAAGCTGTTGAAAGGCGTGTCTTGCACCTCTCCTGGAGAGGCGGGCCCTAGAAGATTCATCTGACTTGGATAAGTTTGCCCTCTCTTTGTCTTTCCCATCCTCTCTGTCACTTCGTGAGGTTGAGGGAGCAAGATCTTGATATGTGAGAATGCCATCCGTGCGCTTTCGCATGTATGTGAAAGTCGGAGTCTGTTCGTCGTCTTGGCATAGAAAAGTGCACAGATTCTTAACAATCTTATCTGGAGGTTGAGGAAGATTATGCAGAGTGCAGAAGTCGATAAAGGATGCCACTGCAACAGCAGAACGCACTTGAAGGTCAAGGTTGTCCTCGTTCTGGGTTCCATATCAGCAAGGTCAACGGTGTAGAAAGAGCGTTAGAGCGAATGCCTACCTTGATACTGTTCATAATGCCCTTCACGACTGGGCTTACCTTCTCTGGTGTACTCCCGAATGCGATGAATGCTGCCGCGAAAGATGCGGAGATACGTATATCATATTGTTCTTTAATCTCGATGTACCGTTCAATGTTGGCAGCAATACTGTTGCGCTTCTCGCTGATAACCACTAACTCCTTGCGCCTAGCCTTACCAAGGCTGTCTTTCAACCTTGTATACATCGGACCGACTGCGGCGTGGGCAACTTCTATGGTGAAACAACCCGGCTTCGTCCCCGTAATGTCTATCTCGGTCCCTAGAGACGGAATGGCAGACATAGGTAATTTGCAGTCCAGAGAAAAAGATTGAAGCAGAGTAATGCATTCTGTATGTATCCGGCCAAGCGACGATGTCATTTCGTGATAGGCGGCGGGGGGGTTCCCTTGAAGCCACATTAGCATCCTAGCACTCAAGTCCTTCGCTAAGGAAAATTGCTCGACTAGGATTTTAGATGCGCCATGCTTCGTATGATATTCACGCGCCCACTGTTCGGAGACAATGGCAGCTAAAAACTTCTGCAGCATGCTTGGGGAGTCTATATAATGTATCAAGATGGGGTAGAAAATATCTTCTATGGTCTACGAAGGGATGTCAAGGGGAAAACCCCATCGAGTGAATAGCTGGTGCTAACCTGGGGTGGCCAATGGACAACGAGGTATGCCAATGCGGTCCCGGCTGCTATCCTTGCCTTGATCGTGATTTCCGCTGGGATTAGAGATAAGTCCTGTGAAAGCATATTTTTGTCCACGTTATGACGTTCCGGTCCTCCTGAATCCGTGTTGGTAGATGCAGTAGGGTTATAAAAATTGGCAGAATTGATCGGAATGCCAATGGGTGTCATCATTATTGCGTACCAATCGAGAACTAGTTGCTGGGTAATAACATTTTCAAGCCACCCCGGCGTACCGGAAACAATGGATAACGCTTTTTTCCAGGCAGAGAGGCTGGCGTCCCGAATGTCTGGTCGTTCCTCTACGATAATATTCTGGAAAAGGAGGCGCAAGAACTGGGACCGTATCCAGTCACGAGGGAGGGAAGGGACAATCATAAAAGACTCGAGCGTATTGACAACAGCGAGGCGAACGTTCGCTATTGTGTGGCGGAAGAATGGAAATAAGGTCTCTGCCAAGGCTGAGAGAGGAAGTCTACAACAGAGATGAGTAAAGCTCGTCACAGGTTGCTAGCAGCTTACGAAAAGTTATCGCTTGCAAGTAGATTGATAACTTTGTCATACGTGACTAGCCTACCTACGTTCTCTGTGCTTCAGTACCTCACACTGAAGAACCAGAAAAGAGAAACCCACCAACAAGGTCCATGACCGCGCCAACGCTCGAGCTTAAGTCATCCTTCATGTCTCTCAAGCAGTTCCATAATACGTTCAAAACACGCTCTAGCGCCTCCGGTAGCTTGTTTACAAGGTGGCCGGCCACTGGAATGAGGCAAGACGCGGCCACAGCACGCACGTCGTCATCACGATCTCCTAGACTAAGCACACGAGTCTGAATATGGTCACATCAAATAGCAAATTAGTGAGATATACCCAAGAACAGCCGCATCAACAACATCCTGAAGGACGTCCGTGCCCAGCTGAGCAGCACTATCCTCCTGTTTGACAATATCCACGTCGAAAAGGTCACTGCGGACAGCTACTTCGTACTTCAGGCCGAGTAGACCAGCGTGCCGTACTTCCCAGATATGGATCTTCTCGGAAGCAAGCGATGATTTGTTTGACACTGATATCAGGGACCCGGATCGTAGATTCGCAGGAATATTAAAATCTTGACGTATCATTTGTAGAAGAATGTTGTGGACATGCAACAGCGACCGCGTTGGCATATGAATCATCAGAGATGCTAATGTCTGTGAGACAGTCTCCCGCACTGGAGCTACGACCTAGAAAAGGATTATCAGACGCTCACTTTTGGTTAGTGTAGGGAACAAACCTGGTCGGACACAAAATCTCCAAAGCGGTCCAATACGAATACACAAAGACATTTCGCTGCCAAGTCGTTGCACCATTTCTCGTGTGCAATTTCATTATGATCCCACCAAATGTCGTCTAGTTTCATGAATGGGCAGGTAATGAAATTGGACAAGGACCATACCTTGCATTCCACCGTATTTTCCCTGAAGCTTAAGTAACTCACGCAACGCAATAGCTGCTCCGTGCCGGACCTCCCAGGCCGCGCTGAATAGATCAACTTCTAGTACATTTGCGATACCGTCCCAGATCCAAATGCCAGGCTGTACCTCCAGTGCCTTCGCTTTTTTCATCGCTTTCGGAACCACCGCGCCACCCTTGGAGGGATCAATGACGGCCTTTTCCGAAGATGGCTCGGTATCTAACGGAGAGGGACTACCAATACGGGAGTTTGGGGAAATGCTTTCATCATTTGTTACAAGGCGAGCCCTTTAAAAACCAAGGTTAAAGGATGTAAGATGGTTCTAGCGCATCTACTCACTTATGATTCTGCCCTGCTGCAGCGGCATTGTACTTGGCCCCAGCGGCCTGTGGAGGAGGGGCTGCAACAAAAGCAGCACTACCAGGTTTTCGCTTTCTCTTAAGCCTATTGCGCTCTCGGGCTGATAGAGCGCTGATATTTGGATCTTGATCAGGGAGTGGAGTCGTGGGTGAAAGCGTAACAGGAGTGATAGAGTCTGAGCGTTCAAGATTTGTTCTCATATCCAGAGAGGGAGCCCTCACTAGTACTATGCCATTAGAGGTGACCTCTGGTCTGCCGCCAGCATCCTCCATTTCAACGTCGCCGTCGAATTCCATATCAGCAGCGAGCTCCTTCTCAAGATCCATCTCATCTGCAACGTTATCAAGAAATTCAAGTCCCAAACGACCCATAGCCTCTTTGCGGGCCTTTTTAACTTCAGCAGAGCTTGATAGAATACCGGAAGGCTTGGAAAACTCCTTCCCCGACGAGGCGAGTAACAGCTTCCCCGACAGTATGAGTTCCTGGACAGAGAACTTGGGAAAGTCGGGAGGAGGCCCGACGGATACTGGGGCTGAAGTTGAAGACATGTGAGATGGCTGCCACATAGGCACTAACGAAAATATTTGTGATAGGGCTATAGAAGCAGCGGAACGACTTTCAAATGATTTCGAATGCAGATAAGGCATGATCTGAGGTGAATTCAAGCACTCGGCACTGGCAACGCGAACAACGTACATACCCGTGCTACTACCGCCATCAGCTCGGCCCACGCTGAGCTATCGGCGAGGCATGTATGTTGGCGGGTTGATTTAACATCGTCCTCGGTAATGGCGACGTCTGAAATAACACTCTTGGCGGCCAACTGAGCCAACTGCTTTGCTGCTGTGTTCCTTACGGACGGAGAGGAACCAGTATCGAGAAGAAGGAGGAGCCTGTCCAACCTAAATGCACAGGTTAGCTCGTGGACGGTCAAGAAGGATCAGCCAGGCACCTTGAAGTCATACCGAGTCGGACCGGATTACCGAAGGCAGAGAGTGTTTGGGCCTATTTACGGGGTGAAATCTCCTGTCCTCTGCCCGCCTTTTAAATCTCATTCGCGTGCGTGTGACAAACGTTGGTGATGGTCACAGATCACCAGAATATCAAAGCGCTGATTGGCTGTGTCACAGGCCCTTACTAACCATGTCCTGGTACCTTGAATATCTCCATCCTATCCACGATAAGCTCCTTGCCACCACACGTACGCATTTTGCAGCCCTCAGCCTTTTCTTTCTCTCATCCAAGCAGACCCTCACTTTCGAGTACTCCAACACGTTCTTGATGCCATCACCACAGCCCGTCCGCCCGCAAACCTTGTAGATCGGGTTGTTGAAATTATCGACCTTGCTCATAAAGCAATGCCTTCCTCTCCGTCTCAAACAGCGCTGTATCAGTGGAGGTGCTTGCACACAGACGCATGTATTATCCGGTCCGTTTTGTTGCTTGAAGACTCTACTCCGTTGGAGGCCGTAGCATCGCTGGACTCTGCCATAATTGTTTCTGGAGCAACCGGAAACGACAGGATGCAAATAATACAAGGCCTAGTCCAGGAGATCCAGAACCGTCATTTCCCAACAACTCCCCTCAACAACCAATTACCCTACCCTGCTAGGGGGTTGACAACCATCAATCAGATAGATTCCGCGGCACGAGCTCTATTACAATTTGAAAAGTCTCCCACCTTGTTTATTTTTCAGTCAAAACTTTTTCAAGAACCGTTTGTGATATCTGCGTATGCAAAAGACTGGCCAGCGCTTCAGGACCATCCGTGGCGTCTGGCAACTTACCTGCGATCAATATCAGGCGCTGGGCGAATTGTTCCCGTCGAAGTTGGGAATGACTACCGCTCAGATGACTGGTCGCAAAAACTCGTTTCTTGGGATGAGTTTCTTTCCACTCTCGACTTTGTTGACCAGCCCGCGTGCCGTAGTACAGAAGTTATGTATCTGGCACAGCATAACCTTTTCATGCAATTTCCAGCGCTCTGGGCAGACATTATGATCCCCGATTACGTCTATGCGGACTTAGATACTCCTAACCATATCATTCCTGAGAACGACGAGCGCCTGATTACTAATGTATGGCTAGGACCTCGAGGAACGATATCACCCGCCCATACGGTACGCTATCCCAAGAGAAGAACTTCCAGCACACTGAGTATTGTCCTAGGATCCCTACCATAATGTGTATGGTAAGTTCTGTCACCCAAATAAAATGTCAGACGGTGATGGCAGATGGGGCATAGTTCAATTAGTTGGTGAAAAGACCGTGTGGTTGGCGCCACCTGGGATAAGTTCATGGATGTACCCCGGCACGAAGACTCTGTCTATGCCTTCCGTCGTAAATGTTCCCAAGCCAGAGCTGAGCAACACAACAACGGTAAATGTATTTGCAGAAAAATCCACTTACGAAACAGAGTACCCAGGATTTTGGGAGCAAGTTGTCCCCGCAGCCATGAGTTACACGCTATCAGCCGGGGATTTATTGTATATACCAGCCGGGTGGTGGCATGGGATGCGGAGCGAGGATACGAGCTTTTCAATCTCGATGTGGTTTTGAATGTTGTGACATGAACCAGGCTTGCTTGCCATCATTAATCATCCTGGAGTTGTCATTACTATTGTGTAGCTTTAGCAACCGAATAGTGCAAGCTTCCAGCACAACCTATAAACTGCCCGAGGGCGACTCTTATCCATGACCGTCGACCACGACTATTCATCCTCCTTCGTACAGTATGTGTCGCTTACACATTCTCATATCGCGGATGCGCTCGCCCGCTCGCCCGACCACGGGGCCAGTCTTGTCCTGTCTAAACTGAACATTTCGGACGTCGGTCCCAGTGTAACCCAGGCTCTCGCAAGCATTGGCTCGAACAGCACGGACGGTGAGCGTGCTATAGAGAGGTATGACATACATATGATGCTCTCCAAATTGTATAAACCTTTGCACAAGGCTTGCAGTTGCCCACAACCGTTTATTCAGTTTACCGGCAGAGTTCGCGCATTTGACCTATCTACGATACATAAACCTCAAGCATAACCAATTCACGGTATTTCCTCATATCGTGAGTGATTCTGGTCACGTTGATTTTGTTCCTCCTGAAAAAAGTCAGTTAACAACGCTAGCTTCACTGGAAACCCTAGACATAAGTCATAACAAGATTTCGGGTCTACCCGTACAACCAGGTCAATTAGTCAATCTCAAAGTACGTTATATCTTTCAATATCACGTTAAGCGTCCTGACGTGCGCCTTACTTTTGAGGTCCTTTGCTTGTCACGGAATAAACTAACCAGCGTCCCATCGTATATTATCCGATTCAACAAACTTGAAGTACTTCAGATAGATCGCAACCCATTGGAATGGCCACCCACTACCGTGATCAACGGTAGCCAAGGCGTCGAACCCGGGAAAGATATGAAGGAGTGGATTCAGAGCTTGAAGAAATGGATCGAAATGAACCCCAAGGACCATATAGACGAAGAGCCTTCTTATTTCGACTTGGGCCAAGAGACGTAGGTAACATCTGCTTCCAAGCATAGTCCCACTCAGTTTCAGATGCAGGCATTGGCAATATCCCGACTCCAAGGATAGTGGGGTTGGCGACCTTTCACACGCCCGGTCTTTTTCAGCTGATTCATCCCTTTCGTTTTCTTCCATTCCTGAGTCAATATCAAACCTTGTCACCTCCGTGCCTTCGAGTATTGAATCCCAACGGCCTCCACCGCTTCACCTTGGCATCCTTCGTCCCTATAGTGAAGATTCTATGAAGTCTTTTCATAACTATACAGATAGCCCGGCTGACTCAGAATCGTTCGATGAGCCCTCATTCGCGACGTCAAGTCCAAATTGGAGCTTTGATAGCCTCACTCAACATAACAGGAATGCATCCTATGCAGGCCAAGAAAAGTACCCCCATCGGACGGAGGTGATAGGCAAAATGAGCATGCCTGACCTTCGGTTAGCGAAGCTTGATTTCGCAAAGAAAACGCCTGCTTTACCCCAAACACCGCAGTATATACTCTCAACCAATGCATCGTCGCCCAGTAACCTAGAACGGACACCACGACATCAAGCCTCAGTGTCCATAGATTCTGATGTTCAGGTACTTGGGCAACCTGAAGACGAGCACGAAGATGGATCGACTTCCCGTGCGTTGTTCTCAATGACATCGGAACGGAATTCTTATTTTCGGAGGTTATCTACCTCTCCTGCACTGACGTCCCTGCCACAATCACTACTCTGTCTTGTGGACTCCGCTAGAAGTTTGCTGTTCGCAGCATGTCAAGTTTACCAAACTTTAGATCACTACACTATGCATGTCGTGGATGAACGACTATCCTCAGTCCTTCGGAAGGTTCTGGAACCTGCGAGCTCTGACATGGTCCACCTCATCGCCTCCTTAGATCAGTTTGATACATGGAGCCGCAAGACGCTACCTCCCCCTGTTGTATGCAGAGCTGTTGTGGAAAGCTGCAGGGATACTGCTGCGACTTTCAACAAGGTGGTCAGAGTTTTGACCCTGCAACTGCAGGTTTTAACGACCTCCGATGATATCAGATATTCTCGGTTACTTCTGCTTGAATTATTCGCAGCAACGGCTGAGATCGCGTGCGCGTGGCAAAACATGGTACCAGAAATTCCTCATCTCAAGAAACTACTGCACCCGATCCGCTTAGCCGGTCAAGCCACGTCTGCGAGCCCAGACACCAAATCCAAGTCAACGGCAGGTTTCCCTGTGCCACTGCTCCGCCAACAACCCAATGGCTCTAGTTCACAGAGTATCTTTACAAGTGTCACCCGTGCTCGTACCGTAAGAAGGCATGCGGGTTCCTTCAGTTCAAAGGACGTAGAAATTGGTAAACAGCTTCCATCTTATGATGTTTCCTACGGTAGCAGCCTTTCTTCATCAGCACAAGGGCGCGGCCAAATGCCTCATACACCGCGGCGTCAGGCAACCTCTCCAGCTGCTTTAACATCAATTCAAAACATTCCACATGTTCCACCAAATCCAATCTCCGCCATTCGTTCAATCTCGCGTGGACCAGAGGCCATTGATCGCAGTCATTCGCAGCAAGATTCTCGATCCTCCTTACCGATGTCTTCTGCGTCACCCTCTCCCCCAATTCCTAATAAAGTCCCCGCCTTTCTCGACATACCGTCAAGTTCCAAGATCCAGATAGATAGGGAAGCATTGCAAGCTGTCAAGAATGCTGTTGATATCGCTCCGATGGTCTGGGATATGATTGAAACATACTTCTCAGATATCTTGCCGACAAGGGCAGATGTTCGCGATGGAATAAAGAATGCCCGAGATGTTACCAAAAGGCTGGCGGACGTGATTAGTGTGGTCTACGAAAACGATGACCTGGGCGACAAGAAAACGCTGCGAGAAGATGCGAGACTATTTTTGAAGGTGATTTGAGTTTCGTACATGTTCAATCCTCGTTACCGAGACAGAGAGACAGGCAGTCGTTCAACTATCTAACGCCATAAAAAATCACAAAGATATACAGGATGTCCCCCTGAGCTTGCGTAATAACATGGTCAAGCTAACAAATGCAACTGAAGAGTTTGCCATCTTGCTGCACGTGTCATCATTTTCACCATCAACTCCTAGGTCCTTTTCGCCCGTAGTCAGCAACATACCAACTATACACGCAACGCAACACAGCGACGACAAACTTGAATCCAGCTTATCACGAAGCAAGAGTGCTAGATCCCCACTTAGTATCAAGGTTCACGCAGCGGAATACCGAGATGGTCCCCGCAGTGCCCTGCCCACCCAGTCCTTCAAAGTCTCAACGATCAAGCGCATTCGAGGCCGAGATATTTGACGATCATCGCCAACACTTCTTTGCGTGCTGTCTTTCAATTCGATTGTTCATCCATTAGATTGTAACTCATAGGGGATTTGTAATATGGAATATGTCAGTTGGTTTGTGCACATTTAGGTTGGTTTAGTCGCACAATGCATATTTTTATCCTGCAACTATGGGGAGTGGGTTCAAGCCTCTACCAGCCATATCCTTGTCTACATATCCACAATCCATCACTGCACTATCGTTTGATCCTGTCTCTGATACTCTGTGGGTTGGCTCAAGTACAGGGCAAATAACTGCATTGCATGGCTCTCGGGGAATGCGTGGTGTTTCATTCCCCGTTGGAGGAGGCATCAATGTGAACAAGATTCTTGCTGGCGACAATTATGTGAGGGCCTGTGGCATTGCCAGTAATGGAATTGGGTCCTGGGCGAAGGGAGGCATGAACAAATGGTTCTACCAGTGCGATCAGGGCCATTTGCCTTGGAGGAATCCTTCTAATGATTTGCTTAACAGCTCTGATGTAAATGTCGCTACGTTCACGGATACGTCTAGCATTTCTCATTACATCGCAGCTTCAAGTAAAGACTCTCGGCTGCTTTTCCTGAACTCAATGACGGGTAGGGCCGTCCGAGAAGTCGCTGTACCTTCTCCGGTGACCCACCTACAATTCTCCAATACGGCTCTCATATCTGGCTCTTCTGACGGCTATCTGCGCATCCATGACGCTCGGACGGGCTTGGTTAAACCGAACATCGAAAGTTCGATAACAGCTCACAGGAGTGGGATTCAGGGTGTCCAGACTACGGGAAACCTGATTTTCACGATTGGCCTAGGAGAGAGGTGGGATAGCATCATCCAATGTCGATTAATGCTTACCATTGGTGACAACAGGCAGTCTCGCCCATTCCCCGATCCTTTGGTCAAGATATATGATATGCGTACAATGCGCCCTCTCCAACCCATCCCATTTCCTTCAGGACCTACATTCCTACAGCTGGTACCAAAAAGGACCTCTAGTATCGTAGTTGCATCCAACCAGGGCCTAATCAATGTGGTGGATGTGTCGAACCCATCATCAAGCGAGTTCTATCAGGTGGGCCAGTTACAATTTCGGATTCATGGTTTCCTAAGGAGCGCAGCTCGATGTCGTTTCATATACAACATCGGCCGCCATTTCTCACACAGGCGCCTACATGGCTTTCGGAGACGCTGATGGAACAATACGTCTTCTATCGCAAGCGGAGGGTGACGCCGAACTCCCTCTAAACGGCTTTGATGGACAACCAATTGAGTTAGCCAATTCAACCCAACCGCCGCCGGCAATTGAGTGGAATGATGACACGTATGTCCTCCCTGTTATAGCCTGAGCTCGCGCAGATCTTCCAGATCTAGGCCATTTAACTCCATTGGCTTACCTTTTTATGATACCAACCTACTCTCGGCTTGGAACCCCTTCTTCATTTCAGATGTAATGGAGTTTCCCCCACCTCCAAAAATTCCATTACAAGTTCTGACTACGATGAAATACAACGAGGGTGTTGCATACGCTCCACTGCCTAAGGAGTTGAGAGGCCGTCGCAATGTTGTTGGCTCACACAGGCGCAAGGTCAATGGGCGCTTTAGGAGCGGAAAGAGCCAATCAAATGAGGTATGCATTACAGATGAGTGAGTAATCAACCACTAATTGACTTAGCACGAGCCAGAGACGCCAATTTACGACGATGCCGTTCATGTCATACCCCGCCACTACCGTCGGGTGGAGATTGAATACTCCAAGTTCGGAGTAGAAGACTTTGACTTCGGGCAAGTATATCTCTGCGGAAGCATAACTTCTTATTTCACCTCGTTCCAGTTTCTACAACAAAACCGAGTATAGTGGCCTCGAGACGCACATATTGAATTCGTATACGAATGCAATTTTACAAGTCATGCATTATTCCCGACCTGTCCGACAGGTGGCCAAGTCACACATCACTACTGATTGTCCTCGGGAGCATTGCCTTCTGTGTGAATTAGGGTTCGTCATACGAATGCTAGAGGACGCTAGGGGTATCAATTGCCAATCGAGTAACTTTTGTAAAACAGTGGGAGTTCTAGCTCAAGGTATGTATCCATTGACGCATCAGCCTAGATGAATTCATACCGCCCAACACAGCGCAGAATGCTATTGAGCTCGTTGAGTATGTGCGGGAGCCTGACGTTGATTATGCTCAACGGATTCAATCGTTCCATCGATTTTTAATCGAGCACTTGAGCCAAGAATGGAATGACTTCCCCGACAATCCAGTCATACACAAGGCTAGTGATAAGCTCTCCCCGCAAGCAGCACCTATTACACAATTACTTGGAGTCGATGGGAAGAACATAGTTACTTGCTTGAATTGCAAAGTAACACGGGAGAAAGAAATGATGACGCACGTCGTCGATTTGACGTACCCTCGGAAAGTAAGTTCTAAAGAATGCATCGCCCTTAGTTTTCTGACACATTTTCTGACAGTCGAACTATGGAGAAACCCAAATTTCTGTAGACTTTCCGACCGTCCTGCGTAACGCGCTGCTGCGACAAATGACGCATAGAGCTACTTGCCAGTCTTGCAGACAACCTTCTACGTTTGCCTCGCATCGATCTATTCCCTCAAAGGAACTTCCTCCAATTTTGGCGCTGAACGCCTGCGTCTTTAATGAAGAAACCCATGCGCTTTGGCTGGATACTAAGATGCAGACATTCTTATGTCCAACGATCACTCTGCATGGTCAAGTCCGAGGCATTGACGATCCTATCCCAGTGGTGTATGAAATAAGGGTGATTGCTCCACCCTTTGATTGCATGGCGTCTAACAGCAGATCGCTCAGGCCCTTGTTGTTGGTATTGCGGCTAGGACAAAGCCCTCTCATCTTGTAGCAATTGTCAAGGGTGAGAACGTGGATTGCAACGACACATCAAATTCTGATAACAATGCTCACTAGTACCCGACGCTGAGAAGCGTGCGCATTTAACTAGTCCCTGGTTTGTTTTCAATGACTTCACCGTCAAAAACGTATCAGAAGCAGAAGCTCTCAGCTTCCCAGACAAATGGAAGGTGGGTCATGCGAAGATGTAAAAGGGACTTAAAGTGACGCAGACTAGGTGCCCGCTATAGTGTATCTCGAGCGAGTTGATGCCCAGGACACTCTCAACTTTGGTCAATTACCAGTCAAGATCGATTCGAGCATTCTTAGCCAGGATACTTCCATTTCGCTGTACTTGTTCCCATCGTCTTCTATCATCTGTCTTTCCTGACCCTCAAGCAGGAACAGGGATGAGAAGCTTATCAAACACGAACCTCTTAGCACTGGGGAATTGCCAACTCCAGCAACTCTCGTCGCTATTGATGCGGAATTTGTCTCAATGCAACAAGTTAGTTAGAACACAGTGGTGACCTCTTTGATACTGACACCTTGACAGGAAGAGACAGAAATTCGATCTGATGGCACGACCAAATGCCTACGTCCCGCAAGGCTGAGCCTGGCTAGGGTTTCTGTGTTGCGGGGTTCTAGTCCGAAACAAGGAGTCCCGTTCATTGATGATCATATTCACACTAGTGAATTGATCGTCGATTATTTGACAGAATATTCCGGAATAAAATGTGGGATATATTCAGAATTGACACTGGCGATGGCTCAATTCACTCTCCAACAGTCGGAGATCTGGACCCTCGACTATCGCGGTACACTCTGACACCACTAAAGGTCGTTTACAAAAAGTTGCGATTGTTAGTCGACCTCGGTTGCATCTTCATCGGACATGGCCTTTCCAAAGATTTCAGGATAATTAGTACGTCCTGATCGCAATGACGGCATTCTATGCATTCAACGTCTGATGACAGATATTTTCGTTCCTCCCGAGCAAGTTATCGACACGGTCGACCTGTATTTTCTTAGGGTTCGGCAGCGAAGACTTTCCCTGAGGTTCTTGTCCTGGTTTGTCCTTGGAGAACACATACAAACCGATACACATGACTCGATTGAAGACGCTCGCTCCGCGTTAAACTTGTATGACGCTTACACTGAATTTGAGGAGCAGGGCGTATTCGACCAAAAGTTGGAAGAGATCTATAAGGAAGGGAGACAATATGTAAGCCTTTATTACATTGGTGGGCCCAAGATCATACCGAGATCACACTTTGACAGCAATTCAAACCACCTCCTTTGTCTGGGTCAACCATGTCTGTAGAAAGAACGACATCCCCGACGCCATTCCTCTTTCCTGGCAGTTTGTTGAACACATTGTCACAAGTGTACCCCTCCAGTCATTCTGGAACCCCTTCTAGTTTCAACTTTCTAGACGCTTATGGCGCAAGCCGAGGTGCACCATAAGAAAGTCAATCTTGTTTTAGTTTAGCAGCCGTTGTACATTATTGTGTAAAGAAAGCATGATTCAAACTTGAATCACAGGCCGGAGCACGGGTGTGATTTGCCTAAAAATCCAATTCATCGTCTATATCCCTTCGTCGATGAAACTGTCAGTTCGAGATTAACATTAGCGCCAGCCTGGCAAATGATAACGGGTTGGACAAACCACAATTGTAGATTTGCTGGAAGACTTCCCTTGCGCGTCTTCTAGCTATGAGCATGTTCAGATTGTCATCGTCAAAAAATATGATGCAGCGTACCTGTGTGAGCAGATCAACTAATTGGCTTTCCGATACGCGGCCTCTCAGCTTGCCCGCCTGCGCGAGTGACAGCACGAGGCCTTCGATCTTTGTCGATCGCTCTGGACTAACAAGAGCTATTCTCGAGACTAGCGCAGCGTAAAGCAACTAAGAGGCTGGCTGGCGGAAAACTCACGTCGTTCCCGGGCTGCAGAGTCTAGAATAGTGGCGATCATATCTCTCCGCATTTGTTCTTCCTGAGCACGCTTTGCAATCTCTTCAGACTCATTATGCGGTACAGGGCCTGTTTGAACTTGAGAAAGATTTTCCATGGCGCAGTTCGCTCGTTATAATCAGTTGAAACTACAACAGAATCCGGTTCTCACGATCAGCTGGGTATCTACACGAAATCATCAACGAACCCTCCCCACTTCTCAATGACAGGCTTGACAATCAATTCGTATTCCTTTCCTTTGTACCGTCCCTTAGCGATCTTCTCAAACTCGAAGATCTCCTTATGGATACAACCACAGTCGGTACAGGGCTGCCTCTCATCATCCGTTTTTCGGTCGTGTGCTGCCCCTCTACTCTTATTGCGGGGGATCTTGGGGCTGGGCCAAGCGGGGTCTAAATAAACCTTTGTCGTAGTAATGTCTGCTAATTCGAGGTGAATAAGTCTTTCTGCAGATAAGTTGTCAAGCCTTGCCATGTTTGCAAGTTGAGCACCATACCTAGTCGGTGACACCACGCAGCTTTCCTCGTGGGGTCTAATTCTTGCAAACCTCGTAGGTTGCTGTTAGCCCCTCCAATAGGTTCAGGATATACACCGAGGCGAACTTGCTCCTTAGACCCACACTGTTTCCCCCATTGGTCTAACCTTCTGACGTGATTAGTTGCTCGACCGATCTTGAATTTGATTGTCGCCGAACTAGGTTCTATTCTCGGAAATTAGAATTTTAGCGTACGTAGTTTCGAGTAGATGTTACCTCTAATTTCAAAGGTATAGATATAACCTGGTGTATCGTTACTGGACCGCGCCTTTTCCATTTCTGCCCTTAAAGCGGCTTGAGTTTCTGGTAGTAGATGATCTGGTATCCAACCTATTGAATGATTAGGTATTGCCACAATCGACGCAACAACGGTGCACTTTTGTAGTCAATCCATAGACCATTTTTACGAGCATAAAATCCGGTCGCCGAGTTTATCTCTTTGATATGTTGAAAGCAGTACTTGGGGGTCATTCCGCTTTCGCTTCCACTATTGGTCCCTTGTGAAGGCGTCAGGGCCTTCACCTGACGTGTGCATCTCTTCCCGGCTTTGGTAAATGCTGCGCACTGGGCTACATTTCCAGTTGAAGCGCCATTTTTCCTGGGGGTCGGTTTTGTCGAGTCATCAGGCAAATCATGCGGTTCTACGGAATTTACTCTCTGTTTCTGTACTAGCGCTGGCGGATTCTTGAGCTCTTCCCGCGGCGGACCGTTTTGGTCACGTAAAGCGTATTGCATCGTCTTTGAATGACGGCCATACTTACCAGGGGCGGGAAAAGATAATTTTGGAGGAGCTGGTAATGGACCTGGCCATGGATGGACAACCGTCGGTTTAGGGTCATCGGGTCGATGGTTTGGAACAAGGGCTGGGTTGAAGCCACCAACAAAAGGATTTTTAGTATCCTTCGCGAGTGACATTGAATCGAAAGATTGGCAAAGGTTCGAATCTACATATTGCGGAGCCTTTACCGCAGCGGTTCGACTAGGCCCCGGAATTCCTGGAATTGGCTGCATGGTGCGCATAGGAACATGTTACCGGCTACAGGGAAGGATAAAACGGACCTCGTCGTGATTGGTGTGGAAGATAGTATTAGCCCATCGTTTTGCCTTGGCTTTGACGTTGGTTGTGGCAGACATCCGTTTTTAGGCGGTGTAGCAACCGTGAGTCGTTATTTACAGCCATCTCACCAAGTCAGCCGATCTGATCGGTGTGTGGGAATTGTTGGCCGTCTGGCGTTTCTGACCACACACCCAGTTCGTAAGTGATTTCTTCGAGTCCTGGGTAGGATGAAATGCACTGGGCTCTGACCCAAATGGTCTTGAGGACATGCACTACGCTTTTATAACAAGCGGCGGCTTAGAAACCCGTTAACTGATTCATACTGTTTTTTCCCCGAGTTTTCATGGACTGATCCGTTCCTTTTTACAGCTCTCCTTTCCTTTCGACTTTCATCCATGGCGGTAGAGAATGAGAAGGTGGCTAATTTCAATGGATTGATCGCGGAAATATCAAACGGTCTTTCGTCAGGGCGTGGTGTAATCGCGTCACTTCGACAAGAGTCGGTCGTATAACACTGTTTTTTGTGATTGTTATTGATGACGATCTTCAGTGAAGCTGCACTTGATACCAAAGACGGAATATCATTATTATCCCTCAAATACCATTTGTTGCTATCCTATCTAACCTCGTTGTCTCTCGTTACTGCTAGGCGAACGATTGGCCACTCCCTTGAATCTCATTCTCCACCTACATCAACGATAGGCGCTTTTGACCGAAATACTAGAGGAAATGGAGCAGGCGACCTGGTTGATACCATGGTTGAGTACCGTGTAATACTTGAAAAGATGAAGACTTTGGAAACAAGGATGCGCTATCAAATTAATAAACTCGTCCGCTTAGCTCAGGAGCCGGACAGTGGCAAGGATATTGTCAATGGTACGTATCAGGGACACATGAAATACTTGTATTTATGTATTGGTTTCACAGACCCACTGGCATTCCGACCAAACCCTCAAAATCTTACAGGAGAGCAGTCGGACGAAGATGATTCTTCAGGGAGCGGTGTGGAAGACGAAGCCAGCAAATCAGAAGGAAAGATTTATCGGCCACCGCGCTTAGCCAGAGTGCCTTTTATCGAACAAACTAAGTCACGCCGAAGAGAACGTGTCCCTGTTCCTTCTGCCCTGGCAGCCCTGTCGCAAGACCCTACGCGACCGATGGTAGAATCTACCTCTGGCCTCGGGTCGGCTCCGAACGCCGCGTCAGGACGTGTGTCTTACTTAAAAAGACTCAAGGAATATGAAGAAGAGAATTTTTCTCGCGTGGTTCTGAAAAAGGCTGATGCAAAAAGACGTGAGAGGGACGAAGCTGATTTGGCACTTGGAGGAGGGCTTGTTGGGTCTGGAAACCGCGTGAGAAGACAAGCTGGTAGTTTTGAAGACGACTTTGGGGATATACTAAAGAGCATTGAAAGAAAAGGGGGAAGGAACGAAGAAGGATTGTCCGTTGATGGGTATGAGGAACTACGAAAGAGGGGCAGGAAAAGTAGCGTTCTTGAGAGGAGCCGTAGAGAGCACGACAACCCTCCAGAAGGAAGCAGGGAGAGGCGCAAGCGAACGCGGTTCGAGTTGGAGACAAGGATTGCTAACAAGAAAGCTCGCCGCTAGACTAAAAATAGCATTTGTAGTACACTCACTAGACTGCTGACTCATAAATCCAACGCTTTTTGGGTGGCAGGTCCGTCCATAAGTATATCTGCTCTTACACTCATTTTGATCACGGCCTCTACGACTCACTATGTATGAATATCCCGCACTCTGGCTATGGATGCTACTCGTTTCTCACATCGGCAAGTGATGGTTATTTTCCCTGTCGACTTAACCTCGCACGCAGGAGTGGCAGTTGCGGTCGTTCATTGGAAGCCTCGGTTTCATCGCGCCAGACATATGTGAAGAAAGACTTCTAACTCTTTATTTCTTCTTCCAGACGTACGTAAGGAAGCACTCTGCAAATTTACTGCTACATTTATGCTGGTCGTCTGCTGGATCATTCCTGTGTTGAATATGTAACCTTCCGCATGGCCAACCCCAGACTAAACGTTTGCACAGTTGTTCTGTACACCCAAGGGCTGGCGTTCGTTGTGTATCGTATGCGGAGGCACGGTTCAATAAACGAGGATCTGACCAGAGATAAAACGTCAAGCACCAGAACAGATTCCGTGATTGAACCACCCAGGTTCGGCTCCCTGAACCAGGACCTATCACTACCATCTCCAACGATTTCTATGGCATCGCGAGCCTCAACTATACTTTCCAAACCAATCCGTGTATCCTACTATTGAGAAGCAGACATGGGACTAGTATCGGTCCAGTTGTAATATATTTTGGAGCATTTTCTGTAGCACATAAATCTGTCTGCGGTGCACTACACGTGACCCTCGTTTCGATCCACCGTCGGTTGCGTGGACGACGAATGTCTCCAACATGGAATGCATCTTCAGTCAAGGTTTCGTGGACTAAAGGCTGCTTTGCGAGTCTACTTTGACACCCTTACAAGGCACAATTGACCTCAGCCAGGCAAAACCTACGCCAGCTGCAGGATAGGAAGGACTCGGACGGTTTCATACTGCGCAAAGATATTGCTACCCTATTGCGCCAACAGAAAATATGGCTCGCCCGTGCCAAAGCTCATAATCTCCTCGTCGAAAGTATATCTGCTGACGTGCTCGAGCGGTTAGAAATGCATGTCGGCGCATTACTTGAACATTTTAATGAGCTTCAATTAAAGTGCGTCTCAAGCACTAGTCCAACCTCCCCATCTATCCTGAACAGTGTAACAGAACCTTGAAATCCCTTCCGGCTCTAGAGGCCGCCGTGACCATTGTATATGCTGCGCCATACGTCGATTCAAAAGGTGGGTACCGGTCATCCTGTATGAATTGATTAACGGTCGCATAGACTTGCAGCTGGTTTGCAACCTCCTCGTGAATCATTTAGGGTCCGAATTTGCGCTTTCAGCATCTGCAAGTGACGGCAATCATGTGTCGCCAGCCGTCTTTCGGGCTTTGAATTCTCCTCCACCGTCTGCCTTTGAGATCGATGCATGTCTTCGACGTACTGCAGTTTCGTACAGCGTCGACTGGGAACCAGAGCCGTCGCGGCACGATATGTTTGTTCTTGCCTATTTACTTTGGCCCGAGTTTCTTCTTACCTTCTTCAGCGTCAATTCCCTTTCAGAATTGCTCACCAAACCGTCTCAGACCTTGGACCTACCTACATTGCGTAGATTATGCCGATATGGTAACGTTGACAAATTTAAACGGTTGACGCTCGTAATTGTCTTCCTCCTTAAGGTACGCCTGACAAACCATCCTGGTTACGCCCTAAGATATGGAAGTCAGTCCCATCTATTAAGGGCCGTATTATGCACTCATAGTTAGGTTATACTTTTGTTTATTACCTACGACGAAATCAACGTGGCCTGCGGAACTGCACAAGCAGCGCGATAATTATTATGTGAGTCACTTCTACGCACAGCGCGCCCTGGCTTAACCATCGCAGGATCTTGTGCAACGTTTATTGGAGCCTTTCTCTTCATTTGATGCGCCGGGCAGGCCCCTTTCACCCTTGGACGCCTCACTGCTGGATGTATCGAAGCAACTCGTTCGCATCCCTTCCAATCTCTTCGTTCAACTCCAAGAGGCACCTGACATCTCTCATCCTTGCCCATTGGATTTAGATGCTCCCGAGAATATCAGAATACCGTGCGCAAGTAATTTGGACTCACGATTAGCCATCCTGAAGAATGGGCAGCCGGCTCCTGAATCGATTTCTCTACCCAGTATACGTAGTCAGTCCACTGATGTGGCTCGAGAAGCTGCCTTCTCGACATCTGGTGCACTAAATCTCCCTTTTGTGCATCCAAGGCACTCCTCTGCATTACTGAGGATTTTGTATATGCACGTCACCTTAAATCCTGGCGCCCTGTCACCACATGTACCGTCTCTCCTGATTCCCCTCTATAGTGTCCTTTTACAGGAGACTGAGTCGGAAGATGTCGCTCACGTTGAAGCTGATACCTTCTGGTTATTTGAGGTACTGTTGGCAGAATTCAACGAATTCGAAGACGAAAATATAGGTAGCATATGGCTTGAGAAGTTTGGGCAGCGGGTAGCGTGGGCCGATGGTGACTTTCATCGTTTTCTGGTACGATCGCTTCCGTCACGAGAAGTATCTACTGATCTTTTGGCAGTGTGCACGAGGGCTTGATCCAGCGTTACCCCACTATTCGTAGTATGTATATTTTGTCTCCCTATCAAATGCATTACTGACCCGCACAGTCGGTGGTTAGCAACGCTCCTGACGCATTCATTACCGTTACCATCAATCCTCCTCGTGTGGGACGTACTGTTTTCTTGTCCAGAAAGATCACGAGATATAAATCACAGAATGGACCATTTTCTCGATGTTTGCACAGCGATGCTGCTGTGTGCGAAGTCAACCTTACTCCAGTGTGTCGTATCGTCCCCTGCTTCGTTTACATGAACTCAACCACGACAGGTTAGAAAGACGTAATTCGCATTCACACTCGTTATGGAAGGGACAAAACATAACGAGTGAGTTGGAGCAACCTCCAGGATTTACCGACGCTTCCGCGGCGGCCATGTCTTTCTTACAGAATTATTCGACGGAAAATGCTGGAGGGATAGAGCGTATTTTGCAGACAGCAATAGACTTGCTGCACCGTCGCGATTACGAAGAAAATGCTACGAGGCAAAACAAGCTCGGATTGAGTAACCTCATCAAGGGAACGATGCTGAGGGGATTTACCAATCATACGGCTTGGCCTGGAGAGTCTGACCAACCTGAAGATAGCAGCGAAGACGAAGGCAGCCAAACCGAAACATTGTCAAGTATAAAGTCCCCCACGTTCACCAGTCGCTTGGCCTCCACGGTTTGGAAGGGCATTACCAACCAAAGCGCTATGGAACCACCCCCTTCACCTCCAGCACCACCAACACCCACAAGAGTATTGCCAGTACCGGAATCAATACCTGACGGCCCCGCAGTGGACGGTCAATGGTCTTCAAACGCATATAACGCACTCTGGGGCTACGCCGAAAGGCTCAAGGATTCGGACACAGCTGCAACGCTTTCAAAAGTTAGCAGTAATTGGAAGGCTAAAACGTTGGTAACCGCGTGGAGGAAAGGACCAGAATTGCAGGACCCAAATAATGGCTCACCTAGTCCAAACGTAGTTGAAGGTCACAGTCAAGGTTCCCCCAATGGATCGAACGGTACATACAATGATGAATCCTCATCTTCCAGCCGTCGTTCTTCTATGTACTTACCCCCGCCTCGGCCACCATACTTTCATTCTCTCCGTGATAGTTACATACAGGCGGACACAGACAAACTGCGACTATCTTCTGCAAACACCTCGCCAATCAATCCAATCTCCGACGCGGGAGTCATTAGCAAGACCAAAGCTTCTCTTGTTGCCATTACACAGTCCATTTCACCCCCTCTGAGGTCTGCGCCAAAGCCTCTCATCCTAAGTTCAAAATCGCTGGTGAGGCCGAATAAACCACCATCACGTACCCCCAATAGCGCACCGACGCTAGGTAGCCAGGACTGGGGCCAGGCCAATATGAGACGGGGCTTACATCGAGACTCGCTTTCATCGGCATCTTTGTCTGATAGTATGAACCGACCTCTGAAGGAAAGTGCCTCAGATAGGGATTCTGACCTGAATAGCACGAGTCGTCGAGTACCACTGAACAGGAAAACAGTATCACCCTTGGCTCCTGGTTATAGAGTACAGCACTCGAAGTACTCGCCCAGGACACCATCTGATGTTAGTCAAGGACGGTCTGGTCTGGATCATAACAGTGACTCTCAAGCAAGTCCGGCTATATCGGACTCACCATCTTTCATATCACCTAAAGTGCCTCATATTCTGTTGAAGCACAATTCGGCCCTCTCCGAGGGCTCAGAAGACCATGTGTTAGCCTCTCTATCTCAACCAAGGAAACCTCTACACAAAAAAACACCACCCACGAAGGAGCCCCCAGAGGAAAGAACAACAATCATCAAAACACCGTCAAGAGCTATGCGCGTCCGAACTAAACGACATCAAGCCGAGCCTACTAACGTCCAATCAGAAGATGATGATCCCGCACCAGGGCCGACCGACAAACCATCGAGTCCAGACGCTTTGAAAGCGGAGTGGCCGTCCGAAGATCAAGACTCAGGTGTGACTCCTACGGCTTCCTACTTTGACCTGGATCATTCGGGATATGCGTCACCGAAACCTCCTATATACGTGCGTAAGGTATCTATGGAGGGAAAACCACCGAAGGATGTACGTGAAGCCCGGGTGCGGAAAGTCTCAAGTAGCCAGCGCACCCGTAAGGTTTCCTCAGATAGCAGGGAAGCTGTGAGGAATGCAAGGGATAGTGCAGCGGAAGAAGGGGACGACGAAGGGTATGATGATTTATTAAGTGCATACGAGAGTGAAGAAGGCGTTCGTTTCTTTAATACATAGCGTTAGGACAATAATTACCCATGGACTATACAACTAGGCATTAATCAATTAACATGGTATCAAACGTATGGTCATAGTCTTTGGTATTTGAACTCTTAGGCTTTCGTATATATGTACCAAGACATCGTGGTATGGTAATACATTCTATTCACTAGTCAGCAAGGGTATGACAGGAAAATAGCGCGAACATACTTCGTACGCCACCTCAAGATAAGTACTATCCGCATCGTCCAGATGTTTCCTTCTCACGAACGCGAGATAGTACCTGACGTCCCATCGACGTAGGCCCTCGTTGATGATGACATCGTGTAGGGTACACAAAGGGATGAAACGTCGACTTGTAGAGAGAGGCTTTGGGAACAAAGGAATACCTCTGCGAGTCTCTAGTTGAATGCCAAGAGAAGGTAACACAACAATGGATTCTATACACGGAGGAGTTGAGGAATAACACGAGAAGATGAAGGGTGCATACCAGAGAGAACCTGATTACACTTCTTCCACAAACAGAAAGCCGCAGCGCTAAGACTAGAAACCAGATAAAAGCGTGCAGCCTGACATTTCTGTAAGAACTTGACGTTACAGATGAAAGTGGGAGTTGCCTTTAGGAATAGGTACGAAAGGGCCACTGCCACGAATGCGTCAAGCCAAGACAGATTAGAAGCTCGACTAATGATTTTTCCTGTGCCATCGCGCGCAAGTCGCCAGTTTTCAATCCTGTATTCATAATATCCGGGACATTCCAATACAGAGAATTCTGGATTAGTTGTCGGCAGTGGCCAAGAGCGCCGCATGAACCAAAAAAAGTAGTCGTGAGAAACTAGATATCTATGTCTCACAAGCGACCTTTCCACCTTTGCCACAAAACTATTGTCAGCGCCAGAGAAATGAGAGATGTCCCCGCGCTGATCCTGAATGTAAGGAGCCAGCACGAACGTCCAATGCACACCCCATCAGCCTTTGTATGTGACTGAGACACAAAAGCATAGATATAAGAAAATAGAGGTGTGCCAGCAAACGGCGCCATCATCAAAATACCGAAGTTGCTGCCCAGGTCATTTATTCCCCATATCGCGGACACTATACTTGGCCTAAAACCAGTGAGAACACCAAATTTTGAAGGATGGAGATATACACATACAATATAGTGAAAATAGCTCCGTAGCTCATACCTACACCAAGGCTAAAAGGGAACTTTAGGAAGAGCCCGAAAAGATACTGGTGCACCCACCTGAGGACCCAGGCTTCTTCCTGGGATTTCATGACGTTAGGCCCGAACAGGAAAGTCAAGGCGAGGAGGAGAGATGGCCAGCTCAGAAACAGGACTCGGCTGACAAGGTGTTTCCTTGGAACGCGGGGTACATTATCTGTAGGCAGCATAGCAGGAGAGACAAAATCAGCGATGAAACCCGTGACCACGCGTATAGCAGTATTAGATATCGAAAGTAGCTGGACTTGTCGTGCAGTCGAATTGGAAGGAGAGAAGTGGGGAAGTGCATCGTGGGGAGGAAGTGCGAGAACAATAGTTCCGATGTTCGATATTACCATTTCGGCCTGTCTTCCGCTGTTATGTATTGCTCATTTATGAAGAAAGACACGTACGGCTCCCAGATTAAAGAGGCAGAAGCAGCCTAGCAGCCAGAACGACGAGTCCTTGAGCGGGGAACAAGACCTAAGGGCCGTTGAATCTTGCGGCACGGAACGATCGTGCAATAGAGCTGTGCTCTCGTCTGCAAGTGCTTGACGCGGTCCTGCCCTCTCTTGTATTGGCTCCCTGAGTGCTACAGCGCCGGCAAGATGAACAAATCCCAGAAGAGTTGCCAAGAATACCATATAATTTACGGGATTTAGATTACCAAGCGGGTCCGTAAACCATTGAGAACCGATCGTGGTTAGGAATAAGGGGGACAATCCGAAGAGCGCCATTGTCGTGCCAGAGGCTATCCCAATATACTCGGGAAATGTTTTTGATGCAGTGAACAGGGATGAATAATACCTAACAGGAAGGCGTGTCAATTCAACTATATCAGCTGCAGAGACGCACGCCTACGAGAATACTGTGCCGAAGCCTGCCATGAGGGAATAGAAGACAAGCAACCGGAAAGAAGAAAACGGTGGATGACTGTGGCTACCCGGAGCGCCAGAGACTTCAAACGCGAAGCCTCCAAACGATAATGCATATGACAATGCGGCTACGAGCGAGCAAATATGGGGCCCATGGCGGTCATTGATCCTGCCGACGACAGGAGCCAGGGGATACTGGCCAACTACGCCGCTAGAAGCGTTCTCAGTAGCAGGACGAGTAGCGTTAAATAAACTAAAGCGTACGCCAGTACTATCGTAGTCAGCTGCCATTGGGTGAATTGGTAGCGCGACACCAAAGCCGGGGACAAAAGAGGGAGCGTGAATATTCCTCCAGCACACAAACTAGAAGGTGATCAGCTCCAAATAGGCGGAAGAGACGACGTCATACGCATTTGCTCCGATTGACAGGCATTTGTACGCTGGCCCCAGCCTGCTGGAAGTGTGAGGATAGCCCGACATGTTGATTCAGGGTGCAGCATGGCCGATCAGGTCGCTATTGCCTGATTTGGCATGCGATTTGGACGTGGTCGTCTTCGTCTTATCAATTGACACTATGTCCAATCAACCACCACCACCACCACAACAACAACAAAAGTTATGGGGTGGCAGGTTCACAGGAAAGACAGATCCATTGCAAGTACCGCTCTCCTAGATGCGTCTCGTGGGCTAAACGACTTTTTCCCCTAGAATGCATGCATTTAACCAGTCTCTCAGATATGATCAGCGTATGCATGCTGCGGATATCAAAGGTTCTATTGCATATGCCAAGGCCCTGGCACAAGTTGGCATACTTACGGAAACTGAAAAAGAAAAAATTGTCGCAGGCTTGGTACAGGTCGGCACTGAATGGGAACGAGGGACCGTGCGTTGACCCTTTGATTGATCCTCACTAGTCAGTCCTCAGACACTTGATAGTTTCAAACGAAAGAAGATGACGAGGATATCCACACAGCAAACGAACGTCGGCTGAGCGAAATCATCGGGCCCCTTGGCGGAAAATTGCACACTGGTCGATCGCGGAACGACCAGGTTGCCACTGACATGCGCCTCTGGCTGTTGCAGGAAGCCCAAGAGGTCAAGGAAGGGCTTAAGGGTCTTATTCGTGTCATAGCCGAGAGAGCAGACAAGGAAAAGCATCTTTTGATGCCTGGGTATACCCATCTGCAGGTATGCGTCTTCCTAGATTCAGCCAGGTCGGACTATTGACGGTATTCAGCGCGGCCAACCTATCAGATGGGCCCATCTTATACTATCTCATGCATTTTCTTTTCAGGCGGATTTGGAGCGCCTGAACCAACTAATTCCGCGCATATCAGTGCTCCCCCTAGGATGTGGCGCACTGGCCGGAAATCCCTTCGTCGTTGACCGAGAATTTCTGGCAAAAGAGCTCGGCTTCTTGTCTGTCGCCGAGAACAGTTTGTGGGGCGTCGGCGATAGAGATTTCATAGCTGAATTCATGATGTGGGCCAGCTTGACGATGACCCACGTTAGCCGCATGGCAGAAGATCTTATCATTTATTCCACCGCCGAGTTTGGATTCGTAACCCTAAGTGATGCATACAGGTAAACGGTATCTTTTGATGATGCACATGTCATAGTAATCAAGTTGCATTGCACAGCACAGGTTCCAGTATCATGCCTCAGAAAAAGAACCCTGACTCGCTTGAACTCCTTCGCGGCAAGGCCGGACGCGTTTTCGGCAATGTGAGTAATTGACATCGTGGAATGGGGAGATGAATGAGCTTGTGATATAGATGGCAGGATTCTTAATGACGCTAAAGGGCCTGCCTTCCACCTATAATAAGGACTTGCAAGAAGACAAAGAACCTCTTTTTGACGCGGTTAACACAGTGTCTGCATCTTTCAAGATTGCTGAGGGTGTTATTGCTTCTTTGGAGGTAATTTCTGAGAGCTTGGCCACACATTCGCTTGGTAATGGAGAGCTGTTCTGGTAGGTTCATGGGGACAAAATGAAGGGCGCCTTGACAATGGATGTACTTGCCACAGATCTCGCAGATTATCTGGTTCGGAAAGGGGTACGTTCAGACGGAGCAGTTGAATCAAAGTTGAAATTGACATTTGGAAATACAGATACCATTCCGCGAGACACACCACATTTCTGGGCGAGCCGTCGCGCTTGCAGAATCTCGCAAGTGCCAGCTTAACGAGCTAAGCTATGACGACTACAGGACGCTAAGTGATAGATTCTCGGAGGACGTAAAAGACGTCTTTGACTTCGAGGCGAGCGTGGAAAGGCGTCAATCCATTGGGGGGACTAGTTTGAGAATGGTGGAGAGACAAATTGCAGTGCTCCAAGACGTGCTGCGTCTGAATTAGTTACCTTTATTTGTTTAAATTTGGCTCAAATCACCGCCTTCACTGCCTTGCACAGTTCAGCTCACTCCTTTAAGTATATCATCGCCTCCCGCTACTCTTACACTCTTTCTAACATTTCCAACTCGTCAGAAGAAAAATGGCTCGAGACAGGCTTGCCGCTATGAGGGTACTTTTTTTCGCAACCGTTTTCTTCCTGCCTCGTTAATAATATTTTCGAAGGCCCAACAGCAGGGTAACATGTCGTATGTTAAGAAACTGTGTTTAAAGTATTGCTCTTGAAGCAGGTTTTACAGAAACTCTTACCCAACACAAGTGTCAGGGGGAGGTTATCAAGTACCCCGTAGAAATAATCCTTACAACCAAAGAGACGATGACTCTTATGAAATGTCTGATGTGAAGGACAGCACCACCCATCTCGCACCATCAGGTGGTGATAGCATGGCAGCGTTTTATGCAGAGGTGGGCTTCCGATATACTTTGCCTCTCGATGTCAGAAGTTTACCATAATCCTGGTTTAGATTTCCGCCATTCAGGAAAGCATCAAACAATTCAATGATAATGTAACACGCATTGGTGACCTACATTCGCGCTCTCTCAACAACATGGACGACGCTGCTGCGCAGCGGAACCACGCTCAATTAGAGGAGTTAGTTGAGGAGACCAGCGCCCTCAGTGCAAATCTTAAACGCCGCATCAAAACATTGGAACGGCAAGGTGGTGCAGGGCGTGATGGCCAAATTAGGAAGCAACAGGTAACCTTTCGTTCCAACTTCGGTTCTTCGTCATGACAATTAGCCTGTACCTAGACAGCTCTGGTCAAATCCAAGTTCGTGGAGGCCATTCAGAATTACCAAACAGTAGAGCAACAATACCGGTCCAAGTATAAGCAACGGTTGGAACGTCAATTCAAGATAGGTCAGCGTTCTGCGGGTGTCATGCTGACCTATACTCACTCTCATTTCTGCGTCCAGTGAAACCGGATGCAACCCCTGAAGAGGTTCGAGCTGTAGTTAATGACGATCAAGGGGGGCAGATTTTCAGTCAGGCTGTAAGTCGGTTGCTTGTGACTGCTGAGTTGTTTTCACCTGTTCGTAGCTTATGAACTCGAACCGTTATGGGGAGTCAAGACGGGCGTACCGTGAAGTCCAAGAACGGCACGAAGATATCAAGCGCATTGAACAAACGCTCGCAGAGCTAGCACAGTTATTTAATGATGTGAGCTTCGAACCGTAAGTTGTGAACTCTGACGACTCACATATTTTAAGATGAGTGTCCTTGTTGAACAACAAGACGAGACGATCAACGTCATTGAGACGCAAGCAGCTGGAGTTGAAAAGGATATGGAAACCGGGTGCGCATTGTGTGATTTTTCCACAACTTTATGAAAAACTTAGAGGCGACTCCAGGTTACAATATACTGAGAAGGCCGTGGTGTCCGCTCGTGCTGCGCGCAAGAAGCGATGGATTTGTTTCCTGGTCACGCTGATACTTCTGATCGTTATTGCCATAGTCCTTGGCGTTACGCTCTACAATAAGTTCAAGCCCACTAATAAGTAGCGTGGGTGTTACTTTTCCTGCGCGGCTGTACGCTAGGGGTGATTGATGACTTTGACAGTGTGGCATGCCATATCACACGTTGCCGTCTGTCGATGATTTTACGTTCTTCTTGAGCCAGCGAACGATGGACTTGCTCAGGACTTATTCTCCGTCTCTTATGGTATATCAATTCATAATCTATACAGTTGGATAGGCATATCAGAATACCCATATTTTGAGATCAAAGACATGCTCAGCTCCGGAATCGGGGTTTCGGATGTGGCTATGAGCCACATGGCTGTGAGATCAATGAAAGAGCTTACGCGTCGTCGTCGGAGGGACATATAAGTTCGACTCCCTGAATTCTCCGCTAACTCTGCCCCCCCCCCCCCCCC
>AYNK01003402.1:0-53206 GCA_000497225.1 Amanita jacksonii TRTC168611 | reverse complement strand
TTCCCATCGCCTCCGTACCGCGCCCACTCTCCGCTCTCTTTTCTTTACCGGACGAAGCTTTATTTATACCTTTAATATAGTATCACCCTATACACGGACAATATGACTATTACCGAGCGCCTACTTAAGCGCTCGTTTAATCACCATTTACCTCAGTCGTTTGCCTCGCAACGAACTGAGTAATACATTTAATAGCGCTCACATCTTCTGTTGGCAAGCTAACGCTTGCTTTAGCCTTAGAGATAATCGACACACCCCGACTTGAAGGGGCACCTTCCCCCACAGGCGTGAGGGGGGACAGGGATCCTAGCTCCCTTGTGTCCGTCTTTTCTTCCTTAGAATTCTGGCCCTTGCTGCGTCTGTGTCCCATACTTTTGCTGCGAATTTGATCCAATTCCTTGCGTACGTTTTCTATGATCTCGTCCCTGACGACGAAGTCACCAGCCGGGAAGAACCGAGGAGGGATTTCGCCACGCCCCTCAGGCGTTTTCGTTCCTAAAATAGTTATCCAGATCACACCTGCATCAACGCCGTTGTACTTCTTGTAGTACTCTGGTACGACTTTCAAGGATGCGATGCAATCCTCTAATAGTTCACCGTTGTTTCTGAATTTTGCCACTCTGAAATTATGAGCGACGGCTTGCCAATATTTGAAGCCGTTGAAATGAACCCCTTTGGGGGTGCGAGAAAGTTCGACGACGGAATCCCCGGAATCGCTGATATCCGAGAGCTGCTCCAATTCGCCTATTTCGGGGGGTATGTCTGCATTCTTGAAGTTCTGGAGGATGAATGGAAAAGAAGGGGAGCTTGCTTCATCTTCTGAAGCCATGCTCGAAACACGTGTTAATTCCTACGCCTTTCTTTCTAGTTGCGCAAGGAAACTTGAATGGGAATGAGAGGAAATGTGTTAGGTTTACAAACGAAATGTCTTTTGAAATGTTAGAGTTTGTTAGAAAGTGAGATTTGAAAAATTTGCTAATTCTTAGATGATGGTAAGAGGAAAGAAAGGTGTTAATATTGTGCTTGGAGAAGTGTACATCGAGTATGAAATGTATTTTTATCTGGTGTGACACGGTATTGCGGAGGCACTGAGCTATCAATATCAAGCACGGTTCATCCTACATGACCCGAATTTCAGGTTGTTGGTCTTCACTGAAGTTTCCATCAGTCCCATCCTTTGACCTTGCCTTCGCCATTCTTTTCCCTCTAGCCGTTCTACTCGTATTCCGCCGCCTAGCTCGGGATTTCCGATGGACCGAACTACATGACCTATTGTTCAACTTCAAGTCATCTCCGGCGTACGGCCCTTTTTCCCTCTCCAGGGCTTACCAGTCATATGCACAGTATACCAGAATGTCGACCAGTGAGCTGTGCGGCATGCGTTCCGCCTATTCTTCACTGGGACGCTCTCACAAACGACTGGGGAACAAGATCGGTTATGCAGCCAAGTTGGACCGCCTCGAATACGTGACTCATCTCAATGCAACCATCACAGACGGCATAGCTGAACTGGCTGCCAGCGAGTATCATATAAGTGATGCAATTGAGAAAGGCTCCGTAAGCCCCAACAACGGCGACCTTTCTAGGGTGCGGGAGGCTCTCAGGCATTACATTCGCGACTGGAGCTCCGAAGGGGCAGAAGAGAGAGGAAGAATTTTTGCCCCAATCCTGGAGGTCCTCAAATCTGTTCCGTTGACTGAACGAGAGCACATGACCGTTCTGGTCCCAGGATGTGGTTTAGGTCGACTTGCATGGGAGGTATCCGAGTTGGGTGAGTTTTTATTATTTTCTTTTTTTTTACGACCCCATGTCTCTTTGCTAATGCTTTGAATAGGTTTCGACACGACCGCAAACGAACTTTCTTATTTCATGATTCTGGCATTTCGCTTCCTCGTTTCACCCGGGGCGACGGCTGCTGTCGATGACCATACCCTCCGCCCGTATTCTCATTGGTTCTCTCACCAACGGTCCAACGATGCCCTCTTTCGTGCAGTGAAATTCCCCGACGCCCTTCCCCGGCTTTCAAATAAATTTAAGCTGATTGAAGGGGACTTCCTCAAGTTGCCATTACCGGAATCAGCCACTTTCGATTCTATCTGGGGCAGGCAGGCCATGGTAGGCCGTCCCCATGGAGCATCCGGCTACGATATCGTTGTTACCCTCTTTTTCATAGATACATCTCCCAACGTCTTCTCAACAATGGAACATATATATAACCTCCTAAAACCGGGCGGAAGGTGGATCAATCTTGGGCCATTGCTCTGGAACAGCGGTGGCCAAACCAAGCTGGAGCTGAGTCTAGAAGAAGTCTTAGTCGCTGCCCAAGAAATTGGCTTCATCGAAGATCGTCTGATAGAACGGAGAACCGTCGAGTGCGAATACACCGCTGACTCACTCGCCATGATGCGCTGGATCTACAAAGCCGAATTTTGGACGATGTGGAAACCTAAATCCCCATAAGCACGCCCAGCCTTCTTGTACGTTACCTCAGGGTCGTGTCAATATCGCCTCATGTTATTTGGTTGTTGTTCTTGAGGGCCAACTTGACCATCAAAGAAGCCTGGCCCGTTACTTCGAATTCTTGGTTATCTTGACCCTCAAGCTTGCCACCCTACCCAATAAGGGACCCGCGCTGGCCCACATAATCTACTATCCTATTGTTTTTCTCCCACCATTCCCGATACCGGCAGATCATTTTTTCCAACTAAAACAAGAAAGTGTTTATATTGCTGCTTGCGCCAAGTTTTCTACAACATTCCTCCTGTACACACACACAACCATAGCAAAAACTATGACGTTCACCACCTTTTCCAACGTCTTGGAAGGCAGGAGTACGGTTTCATTCGACATCTCGGATGACGAATCGGAAGACCATGGCCAGAGCTGTACCTCCTTACGTACGTTGCTTGTCATCCGACCACCTACCAAAACCACCGACGACAACGGAGACGTGGTGATGCAAGATTCGCTGCGCCGAATTGCGGGAACAAGACGTGTCTCCAACTACCACCAAAAGAAGGGTCTGGCACCTACCACCACTGCCGCTACCACCGCGTCCAACGGGCAAGTTTTGCAGAGCATTACAGCTATACCCGCTTTGGCAGGTTTGAGCTTTGAGGTAAATTTGTTGCTAAGTACCGCTTGTTCCGCTTTCTTCGACTTGGGCAGGAAATACGTTTGGAGTGCTACAATCAATCTGTTATTGCGACAGGCAAACCACCAAATGCTGTCAATGCAGTTTTGAATCCGTCAGCTGTCATTCCACCGATCTTCATACCCGTGCATGATAATAATGCAGAAGAACCGAATTTAGTGATGATGGCGAGTGTATGGTGTGTATAACGCCATAATGCGTTGGTTGATCGTGCTCTGACGTGTCGTCTAGAGCCGTGTCAGGGTTGTTATATTCTTTCTGCTATTTCTTTGCATTCTGTTAGCGAGCTATGTTTTGCTACAAATATATCCCAATTCATGGAACATGCCAAAAGCACTTGAGAAGCAAAAGCAAAACAAGATAGACATAGGTATAAGTTATCACCTCACCAGGGAAGAGTAAAACGAAAGAGATATATAGATTGCGATGAAATGGATGAGGCCTAATATAGGTGCGACTAGGGTTACAAATCCCGTTTACATGCGCTTGGGTGCAAATAAATTAGACGTGCAGGGCGGAGTCTCTACGCAATGAAGCGCGGACAGATGTCGGTGTGCGATAATTGGCGGGTAAGTTGCTGTCAATTAGTTAAACAGCATTGGGGGAAGGAGGCAAAAGGGAGAGAGAGAGAGAATGGAAAGGCATATGGGGAGCGAAAGGGACAAGCAGGTATAGTAAGAAAGAAGAAAAAAAGATAAACGATATGCAAGGACAACCAATAGCCCAAAGTATCCCGGCGCAAGTACTGCTCTTGATTGCGTGCGTACAGCTTGATAGACGAATCCGGCAAGGCTGAACGAGCAAGGTCCCCGTCGGGCATAACGACACACGGCAGACTCGAGATTGACAGCGGGGTGACCATTGAGAAGCGTGTTGATTATGATTTTGAATTTTGCAGCGAGCGTCGGGCAGGGGTATCCAAGGTAAAGAAATAAATGCAACAACGTCGCCGTAAAGGACAAGAGAAAAGACAGGAAGGGCAATAGAAATAGATAGATAGGAAGCGAATAGGGGGGAGGGGGGAAGGTATCAACATCCCCACACATCAAGCTGTTTGCCCAGCGACTTGGTGGTGTTGATCCCCAATGTCGACGTGCATATCTTGGGCATCCACACCAAGTGCCTGCGGGCCGTCGGCGGCTAACACTGAGTCCTCGCCCTCGATCGCTCCGTTCACATACAGGGCATCTCCATTGCCCAGTTCTCCGCTATGATTAAGTTGATCGTGGCCAATATTCGGATTGACGCCGTTGGTATGGTTATTACTGGAAGTGCGGCGCATGGTACCACCCTGAGGTCCCGACCGAGGTGGGTTTGCACAGCGGTCCTTGCCATGTGCAATTCTCAAGTTGACATATTCGGGTTTGCTCTTGATGCCGTCAATGGCCTTGATGGCATTAGATATGTTGGTGAAATTGACAAAAGCGCAGTTCCTGTGGCGTGAATAATAAATACAAATCTGTGATTAATGGGTTGCGGTGTAGATATACGCACTTCTCCTTAAGGAAGTTGACCAGTTCAATATCACCATATTCGCCAAAGTCGCGTTTCAGCTTCTCCTCCGTAAATGTTTCGAAGTCTTCGACGTTTCCAATATAGACGTTCCGAGTGGCACCCGAGTGCACAGCAAGAGCCAGGTTAGGAGGCAAGGGACCGGAGTTCTTTCCCCACCCAATCTTGAGGCGACGGTTGTTAAGGGTCAAACCTTGATAGGTTGCTACCTGGAAGAACGTAAAGGCCGCGGCAGGGTCAATGAACGTGACGAACTGCAAGGGCCGAGAGAGGGAGAGAGAGATATGTAAGCACACAAGAACAAACTGCTAAGAGAGTACACGAACAGCAATATGCTTGTCTTGCATATATCTGATACTCTGGAGCACACCTCCGCGGATAGCATTGCAAAGATCTTCAGTGCTGGTCTCTGGGTGGATATTACCAAGGTAAACGGTGCGGTTGACCCCCTGGATACCGGCCAAACCACCTGGAGCTAAACCATCAACGGGTGAAAAATGGGTGGCATAGGGTGAGAACGGAGCAAATGCGGTGGCTTGAGGAGTCATCATGGCAGCGGTAGCGGATTGGGCAACAAGGGATTGAGCTGCAGCAGCCTGCGCTTGCTGGGCGGCTGCTTGCTGTGACTTTGGAATGTATGCGCATCGATCTTTGCCATAGTTTACCCTCTTCCCAGCCCATGCTGGCTCAGTTGGGAGAGTATTGACGACCTAAATTTGTAAGTTCGCCGTGGTAGTTTGAATTAAAATAGACGCATAAAAATTTACCTTGGTGGCAACGCCAATGCTCAAAAAGTGAACAAAGCCGATATTCTTGTCACGAACAATCTTAACCTGATCAATCAAGCCGAAGCGACTGAGATCATCCCGCAGTTGCTCTTCGGTCGTACCCTCATCAAGGCCACCGAGATAAACATTCCGGCTAGCATTACTCTGGCTAATTGCGAGGGCCACCTGAGCAGGAACGGGGGAAGGTTTACCCCAACCAATTTTGAGTTCTTGACCGTGCAAGGAAAGTTTCTTGATGGTGGCATCAGCGTGGAATGCAGCGGCAGTACCAGCATCGAGGAAGGAAAGGAAAACGCAGGACTTCTCGGGAAGAACACGGATGGATTCCAGTGGGCCAAAGTGCACAAGGTTGAGAAGCTCGTCGACGGACGCCGTGGCGGGAAGGTTGCCTACGTAAACAGTCCGGTTCGGCATACCCGAGGAAGCATTCAATGCGGCAGATAAGACTGCAGGAGAGTAGCCTCCCACTCCTTGTGCAGCAGGGATATTGAGGTTGAGGGAAGGCATACGTTGCTGATTAAAGCCCTAATATAATAGGCAATAAGGACAAATGGAAGGTGGAAGAGGTAAAACTGACCTGGGCAAAATTTGCCATTTGTGCATTGTATGGGAAAGTATTGAGCATACTCATGCTCGGAATACCCATACCAAGCATATTATAAGAGCCAAACCCTCCGTAGCCATTGGGATTAGGACTGCCTTGCTGTTGCTGTTGCTGTTGTTGCTGTTGCTGTTGTTGTTGCTGCTGAACAAAAGCCGCTGCGGTGTTCGGACTCATTTGGGAAGACATTGGGGTCCCATTGGTTTGGGTATTAATGGACAAAGAAGGGGTAGAGTAGAGGGGGCTGCTGGCGAAAGTAGCGGTAGGGGAACCAGCAAAACCTGATTGGGCGATACTCGCTTGGGGACCGTACCCGTAATTGGCAAATGCATCCCGGGGAGAATTGGTAGCAGCTGAGGCAGCACCGGACTGACCCGGGTAAGAGGTTGGGGACCAACGGGGCTTTTTGGCGTCAGGACCACCAGAAGGATCCATTGAGCGCTGGGAGGGGGGGAAGAGATTAGTGTAAGAATGGAAAGAAGGGGAAGAGAATAAGCACCTTCATCATGTCGATTTCAAACGAGTACGCGGAGTAGGGAGTTGCGAAGGCTGTTTGAGCGTCGTCCATGGAAGCGGGCGGAGGGGGGAGAGGAATATGGAACAGGGGATATGGAAAACAAGTATGGAGAAAAAAAGCGTTAGAGAACGAGGAACAGTGGAGGGAGCGTAGAAAGTCGACTGGGCAAAGGAGTGTGGGTTGTGGTGATGAAAAAAAAGACACGCACAGAAATAGAAGAAAAAGAAAGATTATACGAGATGGGAGATGGATGTGTCTCGCTATGTAACAACGCTTCCCCCAATTCAACTTGCAACCTGAGAAAACTTTTCCGAGTAAGCTTTCCCACCACTTGCGCACGGACCTGTCATCATATCACCCACCGCCATGCCCGTCCCGGCTGCAGAGGATCCGTGGAGCGACGCTCGGGTTGATGCCGGACGAGTACGTACCATCACTCTTTTTCAAACCTGTGCCGCGTGCTCAGCACACTCCGGACCATCGATTTTATCATCTTCATGCTGATGTTTGTGACGTCATTGTTCCTCCCCATCATTGTTTGCCTGCAAAGGCTCCAGCACAACCGTCCCACCCACTCTTTCTATGCCCAATGACAGACACTACTCACCAACAGACAGCCATTATGACAGAGTGAAGACGCATGACTCTAGGCGTTCAAGATCCCCGTCCTTAGCCCGTGACAGGAGACGTGGCGAACGCAGTCGTAGCCGGAGCCCGAGATACAGGCAGCACGCTCAAAGTCGTAGCAGAAGCCCAACACGCAGGCGAAGAAGGGATGATCGATCGCGTTCAAGGTCCCCAGAAAGGTCCTTGACTCGTGGCCGGAAACGCGACGAACGCAGTCGGAGCACGAGCCCAACACGGAGACGACGGAGGGGTGACCGCAACCGTTCTGTATCAAACTCTTCCAGGGAGGAGAAACGGAGAAAAAAGAAGGATAAGGAAAAAGAAAAGGACAAGGACAGGAGAAAGGAGGAAAAGAGGAAAAAGAAGGAAAAGAAAGACAAAGTATGTTGTTTTCGGGTCTTGGCAAGTGCGGATAGGATGTGTTTCTGAAACCCTGAGCAGAAAAAATACAGTGCCAGTTCCTCCAGTTGGGGAAAGTATGGTATTATCTCTGAAGCCGAGTGCGTTTGTGAAAACTTTAAGCTGGCATAGCTGGAGATTAAAAAATCACGACAGCATGTTCACCAAGAGTGAAGAATTCTACACCTGGCTAATCGAAGAACGGAAAACCAATCCCGAGACATTATCGAAAGATCAAAGCCGGAAAGAGTTTGCAAAGTTTATTGAAGACTATAATACAGGTCAGTTTCCGCCATGTCGGGATGCACGGCTCTAACTTGTTACATCTGCTTCAGCGACGCTCCCGCACGAAAAGTTCTACAATTTAGCCGCATATGAGAGACACATGACCGCTCTCAAGCAGGGCGAATTCTTGCCTCCCGACGACTCGTATGATCCTCAAGCGGACATGAAAGCACTAAAAAGTGCCCACAAGCGGCGACCGGCTGACCAAGAGAGCTACCTTAGTAAGGAGCAGTTGATGGAACTGCGCAAAGTCCAACACGAACGCATTGAGGTTAGTGATTTGACCAGGGATTAGATGTAATAAGCTAATGCTTTTTTTTTTCCTCGCAAAGGTTGGGAAAATGAAACTGTTGGGGATGGAAGTCAAGCAGAATATGGGGGTTAGAATGGACGTAGAATACGTGTAACACTAGCTCGGCGGCGGTGGCTCGCATCATTATTTCCACATATTCCCGGTCCAAATCATATGCTCAACGACGCCGCACGTTTTATACCGAATACGACACGTAGTCCTTCCGACTTGTCCCTTCACTTGCCAGATGCCCGACATCGTCGTCCTCGGTGCAACCGGTTTTACCGGTCGCCTCACCTCACGCTACCTATCTTCCCATCCCCAACGCGGACGCTTTTCATGGGGCATCGCTGCCCGTTCCAAGTCCAAGCTCGACGCGCTGGTTAAAGACCTTTCCTTACCCACCGATGTCGAAATCCTGCAATTCAATGCGAGTGACAAAGCCGATGTTGAAAGGGTCGTCAAATCGGCCAAAGTCGTTATCAACACTGTCGGCCCGTTTCACCGTTACGGAACACCTGTTGTTAATGCATGCGTCAGGAACGCGGTACACTACCTCGATCTTTCCGGGGAGTACGCATGGATACGTGAAACCATAGGATTGTACGTCGTCCTTCCGTTTCGATTCACATAGCTGACTTGGTGACTTGACCAGATCTGACTATGCTGCGACCAAGACAGGCGCCATCATCGTTCCCGCTTGTGGATTCGACTCTATCCCGTCCGACTATTCCGTATATCTTTCAAATAAAACTCTCAAAACCGCCCTTGAGGAAGCTGGACAAAGTGACTTGGACGCATATGCCAGTTCCATCAAGGACTCCCTGTCTAGTTTCAAGCTAAAAAGCGGCGTATCGGGAGGAACTATCAATAGCTTTTTCTCCACCATTGATGAGGTTCACCCAGCTCGGTTGGCATCGGCATCCCTACCTTATGCCTTGAGCCCAGGTATGACATCCAACGAGAGAGAAAAAGATAATCTCATTTAAGGAATATGTATACAACAGCAATCGGCGTACCCGTACCAGGTATCCAGGCCCTTTACAGACTTTCTATTCCAGGAGAGAAGCCGCATGTCGGTGGCTATTGGGTCATGCGCAGCTCCAACGTTGCAATTGTACAACGGACATTTGGGTTGTTCGAAGCCCAAGCGGCAAGGGAGAAAGTAAGAGCCCGACCTGGGACTGCGGTGTCATCCGGGAAGCAACGATACGGACCATTGTTTAGATACGACGAGTTCCTGGTGTTCCGCTCTGCGTTCAAAGCGCTGCTCTTTTCTTGTAGCTTCTTTTTTGCGGCATTGTTGATTGTCCTTGTGCGCCCGGTGAGTAATTAGAGTCATCATTTACGTTCACGGAACGTGCGGAGCCTTCTTACTGGAGTGAAACTGCCAGATTCGTCGTCTTGTTCAAAAATATCTTCCACAACCAGGAGAAGGTCCTTCTGACGAGTTGAGTACAATACGATGAGCAGCATACTTTATCTTTCGTTGTATTGACCTGGGAATAGGGAAATGAAGAAAGGCTACCTCACCGTGACGAATCTCACTACTTCCGCTTCGAATCCGCCTGTTCAAGTTAAATCCGTGATTAAGATCAAAGGCGACCCAAGCTACCTCGTAACAGCAGGTAAAGCTCTGCCCTTCCCATCCTACACGCTACAACACTCATGTTCTCTTATCCAGTCATGATATCAGAATGTGCCCTGACGCTCCTGCTTCCTCCAGCTTCTACAAATTCGGCAGAAACGACAGCGACGTATTCAGCCTTGCCAACCCTTCCATCTTTGGCGCGGGAAGGTGGCGTGTTAACCCCGGTGACTGCTTTTGGAGACGTGTTGCTGCAACGCCTGCAGGACACTGGCCTTTTCGAGTTTTCTAGCTCGGTTATTGGCGAGAAGCAGAAGCTCGTGTGATCTTATTTGGAAACGCATGCTGATAGTTCCGTTTTTTTTTCTTTCTTTTCTTGCTGAACTGGCTTTGTTTTATACTTAATACGCAATCTGTACTTTTCGTGCTAGTGCCGGCCTAAGTGCATTGTTTCCTGAGAATTTATGGACCTGACAGCCATCACTCGCGCACACACAAAGCCACGCGTCGAGCATGCCGGTGACACTCCGCTTTCCAGGCTTTCTATGTGTGGGCCCACATTTACAATTGCGCCGCACGAATGGCAGATCGCAGCGAGAACGACAGAGCAATACCCCGGCAACGTGTTCTCCCTGATATTTAAGAATTTTCCAGCATCGAGCCCGCTTTGACTTATGGACCCCTCTACATCTGCACCGCGCCGACACGAACGCTTTTATTTCTCAGACGGTAGCTTGTGCGTTTTGGCGAGTACTATTCACTTCCGTTTTCATGAACACGCCCTCATTGTGGCTCACTGGCAGGTTGAAAACACGCTGTACCGGGTTCATAGGTTCCTCTTTGAGACCCACGCCAGCAGGTTCCCTGCCGTTCTTTACTGTCAGCCCCAGAATGAAACGTCTTTTGAGACGACACCGTATCCCCTTGACGATATCAACCGGACCGATTTCGACCGCTTCCTAGCATGTCTGTATCCACGGTGAGCTTTCACTTAACACGAAAGCTTTTCTGGCATATCTAATGTTCCACATAGTACGTTATGGGTAGAGGAAGCTAAAACTGCAGCGGAATGGCTATCGATTTTAAAACTTGCATCCAAGTGGGGCTTTGAATCCCTGCACTCTAGGGCCTTTTCCAATATCGCCGACACTGTTGCCTCCCCTGTACAAAGGGTGCTGGTCGGTCGAGATCACGGTATCCCGGACCTTCTGCTCTCGGGATATGCATCCCTATGCCAGGACACTGCTCCCCTGTCGTATGACGAAGCCCTCGAGTTGGGGATGAAAGACGTGGTTAACATTTATCGTTTACGTTATGAGCTACACGGCTCGGCTGTTGAGCGCGTGCCCTTCGAAGAAGCGCTCAACGTGGCCAAGGCGTACGTGTCTGCTGAGATCACGGAGGCCGACGCAGGTTATAGGGGGTCGAAGGATCCTGACCCTGGTGAGGACGTCGTGGTGGTCGGACGAACACAAACGATAGAAGACGACCCTAGCAAGGAGACAACAACAACTACTGCGTTCACTAATGATGCGACACTCTCAGACTCGTCAGACACCCTCCCTACTATCATAGAGAACCTGGAGCCCACCTACGGTCAGACACATGAAACTGAGCAGGCAGATGTACTGGTACCCAAGATTGAGCCAGTCGCCCCCATGCCGATCAACAACTACGAGTCGACGACTCGTAGTGTCTCCCCGTCCGATACGCCAAGCAGCCACCATGAAGCAACGACAACGGCTTCACTTCCCCGCGGCATCTCCCAACCCTTGAATTTCTCAGCCGAGGAATTGGCTTTACAGTTGCTCGATAACCTATCCATAGAGAACTTTGATCCAGTCTCTGATCAAATCATCAACTGGGTCAATGTCAATGGAAAGGATGGTCGAGCACTCAAACAGATTACCAGAATGATAATCGAGAAGGCTATTGACGAGCCCCGACAGTCGGACGTTTGCATTCAGTTGTGCAAGGAGATGGCCCGGGCGAAACGCCTCAACAAAATTCAGGATAAATCTGTTGTCGGCCAGGATGGCAAGCCGGTCGCCGGTGCACAATTGTTCTGTGCGTATTTAGGAGAGGTCGGTCGAGAAAAGTTAGAGCAGGTCTCTGCCGCAGCAAGTGCTGGAACATCTTCCTACACCCTACGTTCCGCCCAAAAAGTTGAGCATCGCCGGCTGCGGCTAATCGAATTCATTGGGGCGCTTTCCAATATTGTGACAGCAACCGCACTATCACAAACCATTGTTAACCAATGGGTCAATATCCTTCTTGCTGACATGTACAACGAAGAGAAGGCTGTTACGTTGTGCCTGCTTCTGGTGAGAGCTGGTCCACTGTGGGACAATTCCACCAAAAAAATTCGCAAACTCATGAACACGTACTTTGCGAGGATCGCAACAGTGGCGCAGAGTTCAAGTATTAGCTCACGAACCCGCACGGCTTTACAAGTATGTCTTCTGCTTCCATGTGAAGTTTCACACTAAGGCATTTATCAGGACGTTGTGGGGCTTCGTAGACGTGGATGGGTGGCGGACCGTGTTCAGTGAAGTAGCTGTGGATAAAAATGGACGTTGTAATTGTGGACGGAATCATGACTATACTATCTCATCCTTGATTCATTGACTCCGACGCTCGCTGTCAACCTCAACAATACTTGGATTTTCGCAGATGAGTGCGCTGAGCTCATCAACGCTGTTCTCGAAGGAACCATCGCAATGTGAAAGGGACCCTCCTCCGATGTTTTATGCGAAATTAATTTATCAATAGAATGAGAGTGTGATAATTACAAGCTGCAAAGGGTATGGATTGGTCAATATAGCTAGATATATCTGTGATAAAATGACGTTGATTCGGCTGGTGGATCGCAAACTTCAATATGAACGACGTCAGACGGCGATGACGGATTGAAGTACTGCTTGTCGTGAAGCGATGCTTTGCGAATATTTAACATCATCCGTGAGCTCATGATGATAGGTAGTATATGTCCTAGGCTATTCACAATTTCCACATATCGGGCTTGCGAAGTTGAGATCTGCAAGAACAAATGAGTATCATTTGGCGGGAAGCGAGAGAAAGGTGTCACATCGATGAGGTTTAAAGCAAGGTTCACCAAGTATACAAGTTCGACCCTACACTATATATCAGGCACATGTGCCAGGGATGTTGGCTAGAAGACTCACAAGCATGTGTATTGGATTGAATCCCATAGTAGTGCCGAGGTGACATGTGTCAAGTTGAGATTAAAGCTGTTCCGCATTCGATAGAAACGGTAGGCTCTGTAAATACTGAATGCAAGAACGATACCATCGAAGCTAAAAAAAGACATTACGCCGAAAATAGTCGGAGCTGGAACATATACGTACGTGGCGAAAAGCCCCCAATATAATGAGCCGACCTGTGGCCCATGATGGCGCCATGTACAGTACCTAGAATTCCCAACCACTAATGGATGGGCTGCGTTGATGTCAGGTGTTTGATGGGTCATTCAGACGTCTCTGACACACCTGCATGCGGAATGTTTATTGTGCCGCGTATAAGTAACCCAAGTAGCAGTGCCACTTGGGTGAGGAAAATTAGCGTCATTACGAGTGGTAATTGCCGCCAGTAGTGACCATATAAGGCATAAAGACGGAACTGAAGAACTACTAGGGAGAGTTAATGCTTCCGGTGGTCCCCCCCCCCGGTAAATTTAATCGCTTACCTTCAACCACCAACAACGTTAGGGTGCCAAGCCATTGCTGCGTACCATACCATACCATGCCTGCGTGACCCAAAAGATGTTAGCTTTGGTAGCATCAGACAACAAACTTACATCTAGATAAAACAAGAACGCCCGCAAGGATGTCAATAACTTGAAGGGCCCGACAACATGCTGTATGCGAACCCCTGCGAACGTTAGGTTAGATCCCAAGAACAAGCGTGAATTTAGGCCTACAGTTTTTATCCCAATCATTTGATCCATGACGGCTGGAATGACTGTCAGATGGATGCATTTATTATAGCTAGGAATCAAAACAAACCATAGACCGGAAGGCTGAGGCACATGAAGATGAGTATAAGTTAGAGTAGTTAGGTTTACTGACGTACATCACGAACATCAACCCACAATACCGATTCTAAAGGCAGCATTAATAGCATGTTGTTGGGGAACTTGAAGCTCAATACCCAGAAAAACAGGTATGTTACTATTGTCCACGGTCGCTTCTGTGCAATCTAGTAAGTATTCGGAGACGACCAAAATACAAAAATAGACATCTCACCCAGAATAGCTCTACCTATCTGAATTCAACGAGATTTCAGAAGAAGGTATGGTCAGATACGTACTTCGTTGTCGAAAGTAATCACTTGGTCCATGAAGCATCAGCACACTCTGAAAAATGGTGGTTCTGCTCATAGTTCTGCTCACAGTAATCATAGATTAACAAAGCCAATGACGCAACTAGATGGAGGCACATCAGATAGGAACATTTGTGGTATGTTGACCAAACCTTTGAAGCAAAGACCAGTGCGAACAATCAAGTAGTGATAGTCCACGTCCGCTGGCATGTCAGCGCTCGTGAATGAGCTATTGGATAGCGAGGGGCGGAGAGTTATTAAATATGACTAAAATCAGGTTCCAATCACAACTTAATTACATCTGTACGGCATAACACGTGCTCAATGTAACTGAATAGGGCCTAGTCGGCCGGGAATCTCATCATGCCCGACCTTGTACTGCGACGACACGAACGTTTTTGGTTTGCTGATGGCAGTCTCCAACTGAACGTAACCATCAACCAATACGAATGTGGTACTGAAGAATGACCTGTGTTTCTAGGTTGAAGATACTCTCTATCGCGTTCATCGCTATCTCTTTGAAACATATGCCAAGAAATTCTTTGGCGCCTCCGATGGCATATCGCATCAGGGCCTGCATATCCTTGACGATGTGAAGAAAGTTGACTTTGACCGTCTTCTATCCTTCCTCTATCCTCGGTGAGTGATTTCATTGGACGGTTTATGATGATCCGCTAAGATTTCTAGTAATCTGGGAGCTGAAGAACCGAGAACCCAAGACGAATGGACATCTATCCTCAAGCTGGCATCGAAATGGGGTTTTGAATCCCTACAAACAAAGGCGGTCAGCAGAGTAGTCGAATTCGCCTCTCCGATTGACAAAATTGCTCTTGGTCGGGAGTATAATGTTCCAGACCTTCTACTGCCCGGCTATGTCGCTCTGTGTCAGAGTGATGCCCCACTATCGCAAGACGAAGGCCGTCGTCTGGGTCTGGACGTCATAGTCAACATCTATAATATACGGCAGGAATTGAGGGGCAAAGAGGTCAACCCAACTCCAAAGGAGGAGGTTCTCGCCAAGGTTAAGGCATACCTTGACCCCCCAGCTATTGCCAATGCACCTCCACGATCGAAGGTCCCACCAATTCCACCCACTCCCAGCCCAGTCCATCTTCCGCAGTTGGATAGCCTGATCGAGCCTGATAGTTGGGATGAGATAAGAGCACCCGATGTACCCAAAACAGTATTCAAACCGAGTCCGAAATTACCAGAGGAACAGCAACCGGTATCACCCCTCGGCTGGGGTTCAATGAAGATGTCATCATCTCGAGCAACAGCTCTTAACTTCAGCTTCGGTAAAAACATGCGATCGCTTTTCAAGCTGTGGCTAACATTATGTTGTATCAAGATCGATCGATGGAGCAACCCAATCACCCTGACGAGGAAAGCGCCAATCCTTTACTCGGGAATCAGGAGGCCGACGACTGGGGCTTCCCAGGTAAGATGCCGGTCACTAGCTCGCAAGGTAAAAAGAAGAAGAAGAAGTGCAAGGGCGAAGTATCAGTCGATGCTCCGCTCCATATATTCTAACATCAAACCTTGTCAATTTCTATCTGTCAAATTTCAAGATTCAGGATAAAGTAGTGATAAATATTAAAACCAATCTCATCCAGCAACCGATACATGTCCCAATTTTAATTTAGGTATGCACATCGAAAGTGGGCCGAGGTCGTCCCAAAATGAGTTGAACATCTGACCCGAGACTTTTCGTTTTAGCTGCTGTAACGGCTACAGGTGTCCGTCAAAAATATAGCTTTTTGTCTCTTTGTGCATATTTAGGAGAGATCGGTCGAGAAAAGTTGGAGCGAGCCCCTGCTATGGCAAATGCTAGCAACATCTTCTGATGCCTCGCTGATATATATGTTACGTTCTGCCTACTTCTCGCGAGCGCTGGGACAGTTCTCCAAAAAAGATTCACAAACTCAATCACGTATTAGCTCAAGGACCTGGACCGTTCTACATTGCATGGGATTTCATAATTCTCAGGACGCCCTCGAGCCAGCCTAGAGGCGGATAAAATTTATTGTCCATCTTGAATGATACTAGTACGAAGTCGCAACGAAACCACGTCACCCTTGATGCGATTGCGCGTCTCCCCACCTAGTTCTCCTATTGCATACGCACATTGCACTTGTCACCAGAATGGAATCAACAAAATCGTCTTGTTATTCCAGGCAAAATGATCTGCCAAGATCTACCCCCCTTAGCCGCCCCTGCGGCATGGCAAGCTAGGCAACGTGTTCCAACCAACTGAATACGTAAAAAGCTTTTTTGGAAACCTGTTCAACGTTCAACATCTACCACCATGGCAGAGTTGACGTTGCGGCGTCACCAGAGATTTTGGTTTTCCGACGGCAGCCTGCACCTAATGGTAGGCAACCAAAAAAATTGCTAATGTCGTCGCCTCGCCATGATCAACGTCTTCTAGGTCGAGGATACCCTATATCGCGTTCATCGCTATCTCTTCGAGACATGCCAAAAATTTCTTCGTTGGTGGCTTGAGCGAGGCCGGAAATACTAACTATCCACACTTCCTTGACGGTGTCAAGCAAGTCGACTTTGACCTCCTTCTCTCCTTCCTCTATCCTCGGTAAGTGATTGTTGACGAAGTATAGCATAGTATCCCCCAACTACCTTAGTGATCTGGCGTGTACGAAGAAACGAACTCAAGAAGAATGGGTATCGATTCTCAAGTTGGCGTCAAAATGGGGTTTTGAATCCCTGCAAAAGAGAGCGGTGGGCAAGGTAGCCGAACTCATCTCCCCCATCGAAAAAATCGCCCTTGGCCAGGAGTATGATATTCCAGACCTTCTGCTGCCCGGGTATGTCGCTTTATGCCAGAGCATTGTCCCATTGTCGAAAGATGAAGGCCGCCGTCTGGGTCTAGAAGTCGTGGTCGACATCTGCAACCTGCGACAGGAGTTGTGGGGCAAAGAGAGTAAGCCGATACCGACAGAGGATATTCTAGGAAAGGTTCAGTCCTACCTTGGCTCCCCTGTTATCATTACTCCACCAATGCAAACGGAGACCCTGGAAACGTTATCCTTGCGTGATACCGTTCCTACCCCTGAGGAGCCTGATGAATCGGTAAAAGGCGCCCCAACCCAACCAGACTTAGGATTCCCCGATCTGCTCAGAAGAGCGGCTAAGGCCAAATCGTCGATGTCACGTCGCAATTCACTAGTGGAACTGCTGGAACCAGTGGCACTCTTACCTGTGACCTTGGACTCATAAACGGCATCATCATAAATCTCCGGTGAGATGCGGTTCAAGAGCTGCGTTTTTGCAAGTCACCACTAACAGTATGTTACGAAGGGGACGAAGGTGGCAACCACGGCGGAGGAGGGTCCCTCATTAGCGGCAGCAAGACATCAATTAACGAGAAGCTGTCAGAACATACACCTGTGCCCGAGGTACCCCCAAGTACTAAGGATGCTAGTTGGATGAAAATCAGCCCTTCGTAAGTTGCAACCAAGTCAATAATATTAATATTCTGTGGTAAGCAGTTCGAAGCCGGAAGCGGGTCCCAAGAATATATGGCTCCGGGATAACAAAGGGTGACTGGTGTTCGCTTGGGCTGAATTATCAAATGAGATGTTTCGTCTGAATGCAATCCAGTGAAAATCCACATGTTTCCCTGATTATTCTTGAGGGCAGTTTGAATTGGTCTTCCTATCTTCCTTTGAAGCTCTAATTGCGCTTATGACATAACCCCCGCCCATTAACAGAGCCGAGTAAGTGACTCGTGGGGCGCATTGCAGACCACTCAAAGGACGGAAATGATGTGATCTTTATAAATGCCCAGACGAGGTTCCAGCCAACCTGCTAGTATTACCAATGCACCGCCACGGCTGAAGACCCCCTGGCCGTACCCGCAGCTGGATAGCCTGCGCAACACGAACGCCCGCCCCAATCATCTAATTTACTAGAGGCTCACCTACATTGGAGTCATCCACCAACTGAGATCCACTCATGAAGTTAACAGCTTCTGGCTTCAGTTTCAGTAAGATAGGGTGTTTTGTAACTTGTCTTTAACATCATGTTGTATGAAAAGTCTACCTAAGGCGGAATGGCTCAATCACATTCAAAACAGGCATCCCGTCCGGGCAGCCTACAGTGACGAGGGAGCATGCCAGGTATTGCGCTGGGTTTATAAGCTGTAATAACATTACATGATCTCAGTCAAGGTAAGAGGAAAACGAAGAAAAGAAAGACGAACACGTACCAGCCTTGTTGTAAATGGAGTAGTAAGCGGCGGACCAATTTCATCCAGCAACCGGAAGAAGATACCCGGGCAATTTATGCACGCACGTCAACGATCTCGGAAAGTAGAGGTCGTCCTTAAATGCAGTTTGACGGAAAGCAAGCAGTTGATTCTTTAATCTGACAATTAGGTAAAGTCGTTCACTTTAAAGGGCTGGCGACGAGGAAGACCTTTCGTTGCGGTTGTTGTACTGGAACGAAATGTACTGCGCAACAGGTTGCAGACATCTTCCGGGTTTGCATGGTACCTGGCAAGACTGCTGCTTGACCACATTGATGGGTATATTTCGACGATTAGATGTATATACGAAGTACCCTCCCAAAGCTCACCATTCTTACATATGGCTTAAATGAACAATCCAACGGCACGCAAACATAGCCTATTGTCTTTTTTCCGTAACATAAGATAAATGAGAGGCACTTGACCCAGGCCTTGCCGACACATCTCTCCGACCAGGATTAGGCTCAGCGTTAGGCTCGAAAAACGCCGGATCGATGTACTTCGAAGGGTCAAATTTGGAGTAGGATCCCATAGACTGCAACGAAATATTGGACTGTCGGCGGGTCAAAGTCGGCCCATTTGGAGAGCCTGGCGGGACGGGTAGAGGCGCAGCCATTGCCAACGGTGTAGAACCTGCACGGCCAGGGCGGGGAGAGGCAGTTTGTCTGGATGGCGGACGCGGAGGACCCTGTGATTCACGCATCATTACTGAGCTGGGCGGAGATTTTGCGCGTGAGGGATTTTCCTGCGCAGTCGTTCGGGCAAGGTATCTTTCTTTAATATTCATTGCGGACGTCTGACGAGAAGGCCTATGTTCATGGGCTACCACAAAATAAAATTAGTTCACGAGAAGTAATGATGTGCATTGGCTTACCCTCAGCACTCCGAGAACTTGCTGTGTCAGGTCGAGGTAGATGTTGCTGAACGCTGGATAGCCTCTGCGAAGATGGGCTGGGGCTGAGGAAACGATTTGGCAATTCATCCGGATTTCGCCTATGATCGTCTGATGGTTGTGACCCCGACTACAAGAATTAGGGATCAAAACGCCCTAGATGTTTAAAATCCCTTACCGGCGTTTGCACTTCAATCGTGACAGGCGGAGTGACGTTGGACGCACTTCTGTGTAGCTTAGAAAGAAGGTCTGTTCTTGTGGAACGGAATTGGGGATAACGAGAATCAGAAAAGGCAGCTCCGATGGAATGAAGCTATGTTCTGAATTTAGTTAAAGCACAAGGACGAAACTAATACGGACCGGTCCGTCTAGAGCTTGGCTGTTCATTGTAGACGATGACGGCATGCGAGGAATACCGAGTATCGGCATGGCAGGTCTCTCAGTTGTTGGAGTTGCCTCCCGGCTCATAGGGTTCTCATTGATGATGCTCAACTTCTCCTTGAGTTTCTTGATAACTCCGGGATCCTTGATACTTCTACCCGTCAAGCTAGGGTTTGAAGCATTTATCTCTTGGCCGAAGGGGTGTGCAGGTGTCTTAATCAATTGCAACTGTGACATGTGCGTAGATGTGGAACCTGACCCAACAGAACTTCGGCGTCTTAATGATCCACGGATAGACGTCCCTTTTGGTTGGTACCAAGATATAGATGGTGCTCGTTGATGCTCATACATTTCTTCGTCCTCCACATCACCACTAGGCGCTTCCCCAGCCATCTCCTCTCCCGGGTCAGGATCAATGACTCGACGCTTCCCAAACCTCTTGCGGAGGCTGAACGTTCGATACCATGATGCCTTCTTTTTCTCATCAAGAGGCTCAGATTGTTGTCTCTGAGCAACAATCACCTGACTAGACCCTGCATGTTCTGGAGGAGGACCATATCTTGGATCCTCGGCCTTCTGAGGAAGATTAGGTTGGTAATACGGGGCGGTAGGGGCCCAGGACCTCGGGGCATTTCCAAATTGCATGCCATAAGGGTTAGGGATCCCACCCATTTCTCCTTGAGCATCCGCGAAGTCGACATGAAAGATCGAAAGAGATGGGCTCTTGATTCCGCTACGGACAGACCCACCCCGTGCATCTGGATGCAAAGCTGGAGGCGCGCCGGGGCTGGGGCCAGGCCCAGGTCGTCCCATGACCATAGGTGGCGGTGGTTCTGGCGGTGGCGGTTCTGGCTGTTGCATCTGCGGCTGCGGGACAGAAGGTGAAAGTCGTGGTGAATAATCGAAATTGGTGAAGGAATTGAAGACCTCTGGTGATGCAGAACGCGTTGAAGGTGGACGGACTTCAGTTTGTTGTATGATCTCGGCAGTCGAAGAGGGAGCGGATGCCGCATCATCTTCCAGTTCTTCATTTTCAACGTCTTCAACATCTTGTCGTACATGGACGTTTGGGGTGTAGCCAGTTTCATCATTTCTGGGCAGTTGAGCGCCTATAGCCGTGGTCCTGGAAGGGGTAATGACGTTCTTAGCCCTTTCATAACCATCGTGAAAGCCCCATCTTCGACCCTCCTCCCTAGCAGCATCAACAAGCCTTTGTTGGCGAAGTTTTCGAGCTTTTGCGCGAGCCCTAACTGCGGCATGTTCCGCTTCGTCCCGTTGTTGCTTTAGGGTCCTGATCATTCCCTGCCCGCGAATGAGTTCCCGACGTGCATTATCCAACTCCGCACGGTATATTCGTAGTTCCTGTTCAGTCCTGGAAGCCTGTTGCTGCGCTTGGATTCTACTCTGGTTGATTTGCCTCAACCTCTCCAGTGCTTCCTGCCCCTCGTGTTCGAGCTCGGATATACGTGCCTTTTGCGAATTCAAACGGCTGAGAGCAGCGCGGAGGACTTTCATGAGTCTCTTTGCTTCGTATTCCTTATCAATGAGCTTGTTTAGTACTTCCTCCTGGGGTAGCTGAGAGTACAAGCGATGGCGTTCTTGCCTGCGGCCGTGTGAGATACCGTGGTGATCTGCTCCATTGAGAATGAGAGAGATGAGTCGTGAAGGGTCCGACAGGAGGTCTGATTCAAGTGATTGCATCCCATGCGTTTGAATACTGTTGCTGCTATGATGTGACTGGTATCCGCCACTGCAATACTCGTCATTGACCTGCACTGCGTCGAGGTGTAGGGGATCACGCACCCGTTTACTTCCGGCTCGTTCCCTAGAGAGGCCATTAAGCTTGACAGCCCCGAGCATCAATGTGTACTGATGCCGGTCGAAAGAGCAAACAAGGAAAAGAAGATCCAATTAGTTCCGGACTCCAAACAATCCTGTATAGCATACATTCAAATGTTGTAAATCTATCGCTACATACTGTACAACAAGAAAAGTACAAAATGAAGACAGAAAGATACGGACGGTTCCTCAGTACAAGACCCAATCATATGTCAACTGAGGGTCAAGCTTGTGGTCTCCTTCGACAAGTAGGTCAAACGTCAGCGGATCGTCGAGTGAAATTGGGAAACCATCCGTCTCTGAGTCTGCGACAGAGGCCCCAGAAACCAGGGTAATTGTGACTATCTCAGACCCAAATGACCTCTCCTTATCGTTGCCTTCGGATAGTCGACTCCCCTCCACCAGGGATTCGTCCCGGTAGGGAGCGAAGTTAAATGGAAAAGTAGAATCAGAGAATGGGCTGTAGTCGAAAGGCCGGCGCTGGGGAGGTTGGCTGAAGGGATTCACAGGGGGTATTTCAATTATGAGAGCACCGTCGTCGTCTTCCGTAACGATTGTCTCAAATTCCGGGTTGCTATCGCTATCAGAGTCTTCAAGTATGAACTTGACATAGGTAGGCGTGTTGTTGTTAGTCAGGTCCGAATCCCACTCGAGAGGGGGGGTATCTAGTTGGATGTCAACATCGACATCGTCAGCCTGCGATGTCCATGAGCGCCGCGCTGAGAAAAGGTAGCAATGTATGTGTACCTGATTGTTAGGACTACAGTCGTCATAGCGGATGACAGTAGGTGGCAGGGCCTTTCGAATATTCTCTCTCGGTCTCTGGTGTCGACCAGCAACTACCACGGGAGCGGTGGGAATAGACATTTGGGACGAGAAAGGTCAACGGGAGGGTAGGCAACGAGTGGGTAGGCAACTGCCAAGATTGAGAACGGGGGGATAAGATACTCAGCCCAACCTTATAAGCACTCTGGTGAAATCACTAAATCAGTCGATCGCAACTCACATTCCGCCCCAACCGGTATTTTTGATGACGATTTCTACTTGGAATGACCTGGAATATATTATTGACACCGATTATGTACCATGCGCTGCCAACACTGCAACCCATTCAATTTGTGATCAACAACTGGGCGATGCGCAACACACCAATGAAACGATATTTTAAGAGTGTTCAATCTTGAAACAAAACATTCTCAGCACGATAGCAACTAGAAGGAGGAATCGCAACGTCGATTAAAACCGGCAATCTCTCATCGTTTGGAAACCAGGAACGATGCAGAATACCTCGAAAACATGTTAGACACTACTTGACAAAACTGCCACGTGAGGCTGTGAGGCAAAAAATCAAGTCCTTGATCACAAAGTTCGCCGCCCTGACCCGTTTACTGTGGAAATGTGACATTTGACATTCATCATGACAAGAAAATCTTCTGATGATGGGAGAGTGAACAAGGTCGACGGCGGAGTGTCACCTCCTTGCGACGCCGAGCACCCCTGCCGCAGCTACGTTTCTTGGATTTGGGCTTCGATCGAAGAGCAAAGTGATACCGAGCTGTGTCAAGCACGGGTTGTCAGGACCAAGAGGAATTCGGTTCTTGCACCCCAAACGCACCCCTGGACCCGAATATGGCTAGTCGCCATCCTTGTACCAATTTAAGAACCATCAACACAATTATGATGGTAATGATCCTGCCATCCAAACATGAGTATCTAAAAAAATTACGGCTGCCTTGAAGCAGTCTGACACCGAAGCTCAGCGTTCAAGAGAGATGGTATGTAATATATCAAGAAGAACATAATAACAATTGATTTCAGCGCTCAGCCTCTACGTTCAAGTTCTAACCAGCCATCAGTAACACATCGCACGATGCGTGCAAAGTCGGCTTACTCGGGACTCGTAGTAATACGCCCCTGGCCTGAGTATATTTCTCGTGGCGTAGTACCACGCGCAGCCATCTCTCCCGTACCTCGTATCCATTCGTATCAATTGATCGTAACGCTTTGGACACCACATCATGTGTATGGCGTTTCTGCATCGTCCTTATCAAGGGCAAAGAGTGGCTCTACAGAACAACGGCCCAGTCAGTAAGCAAGATATCGAAATGGTCCAACGCACACCTTTCTAAGACGTGGCATAGATAATGATCGCTCCATTACGTCTACCGACGAATGGCCCTCGGCGGCACTAAAGACAATACCCAATGAATCCCCCCCAAAACTTGCCCCTTCTTCTTATAAAAGTAACCCGCTTAGATGCCCCGCTTGGGGCTACCGAGTGATGTTGTGTTTCAACCATCAAAGCGGCTCGGGCCACCATTCAAGTGGCTTGAGTAGTCGTATAACAATATAAAGCATCAATGCAAAGCCTTCTCTATTGCAACAGTCTTCCGCGCCGCCTACTCCCTCAATCCCTCGAGTACTCGCTGACATGGACGCACAACGATACGACAAGCAACTTAAAAAGACTCGAAACATTCCATGCATCTTTAAATCCAGGCACACGATTGATCAACTACCACAGCCACGCCCTCGCTTAAGCATTGGTCTCGGTGTCAAGTTCAACTTGTCAGAAGCCCTACGACGCAAACCGATGGATGCTCAACGATACGTTGTTTCCAAAGGCACGGCGGATACCTCCCGATCACCCCCACGAAATTTACCTAGCTGTCAACCGACCACCAAGTCAGTGGCAAGCAATCGGGTCATCAACACTAAAGGGATACGACGTGATAATTCCGATGATAGAATGTTACCCATTAATTACGATACTGCCATGGAAGCCGGAATTAGGCATGAGGACTACGAATGTTATATCCTGCCTCTGAATCCGCCTCCTACACCGTCTTTTTCCGACCGTCAGAATGATTCAGATCTGTCGAAACTGGCGGGTGACTTCGATGCCATAACCGCAGAAAAAGCCAAGATAAATGTGGGGAAATCAAAGTCCGTCTATGACCCCATGGGGTACATAATTGAAACGGACAACTTTGAGCGTGGAGGCTACACATTGACTCGTACCATCATCCGGCCCGCTGGCTCCAGTATTCGGACTCCAGTCCTGGGAATCTTCCCTCAACCTTTATTGGGTTGTCTCAATTGCTGCTCGTATGCAGGGGCTTTCGAAGAGGAGGTTGGCATGATTTCGGCGCAACGCACGAGGGAGTCAAGGGGAGAGGCTGATATTCGTGTCTTTGTCACTGAACACAGGACGCTTCATAAATGAAAACCTATGGATTCTAATCAGACCCATACTCTATTCATCTCTACAATAGAGCTCCAATAATCCAATTTCTAATCAAACCTACCCTCCGTTTCTCACCCACTACAGTAGAAGCTAGTAATCTAATTTATCTGCGTCGTGACAATTCATCAAACACTGACACTCCCTGATGGATAGCGTTCTCATCGAAATCCATGGGCGCTTTCAAGGCCTGTCCATTCTTGCCCTCAACAACCCGGAAAAATACAGCTTCTTTGACCCGTCTTGGGCAATGCAAATAATAATTTATTTTTGGGAGACAATACCACTAGTGCGCAACTGCTGGAACGGGTTACGGGAGAAAGTACCGCCCGACACCTGTTGTGCTAGCACTGCCGCCAGCATGCAACACGGGGGATGTCGCTCACGGTATTTCCTACACGGGAATCACGCAGGGCGCGTCAGCGCCTTGGGGGCAACCAATAACGCCCGGACAGGTAGATATGAAATTTGCCGGAAGAGCCACAGCTATGCGTAGTCCGTGCTTGCGCATCGCTGATATGAAACATGGAACAGACTACTTCCGGAGGCAGAACTATGCAGGCGCAGTACTAGTACTCTCAGTCCCGTTGCAGCGCCAGACATAGCACATCAATCAGATCGCCAGCCAAATGACCAGAGAATTGATGTACATACCATGCCACCTGGCAGCGATCCAAAATTAACCGTTACTCAAAATAAGAAAGGATCTTATACGCCACCATTATTGCGCCCACTGACATGGGAACTCTTGTACAGTAGCTCAGATTAACATCCTGATACCGATGATGCGGTGAGATCTAATCTGATAGATTGACCGTGACGTGGCTACAGTCTGGGGTAATAATAGACATCGGTATGTTCCATCGTTCTCATAGAAATGCGGTCGAGACCACTATGGTCTTCTCCTTTTGTGCCACTCTGATTTGGTAAAAGCGGAACACTGATCTTCTGCGTGCTCTGGCCAGGAAAAATCAGCGTTGCGAAATGGGGCGATACGAGTTCCGGAACAAGCGGCTTTTACAGTGCTGAGGAATCTGGCCTTCCGCCATGGAACTAGCCGGGACAAAAGTTCTATCACTTCTCCTACTGAAACATCATCTTGCATCTACGTGAATGAAATTTGATATCGACTTTGGTTTGTCGTAGGACGGCAGCACCCCGTGCGACCTTCTAGCGGTCATCAGTCCTTTGATGCAAATCCACGACCAGCGGAAGCATCGGAATTTTGAGCTGTGGCGCCTATCCCGAGCCATTATCTGGTGCTGGTGATAACATTTCAGGTAAAGCGAAGGAACATACAGCCCGCCCCTTATCCAGCCGGTTTATCTTTGTAATACAGAGACATGGCTCTGAACTGCAGGAGCTGGGCAATAATATCTAGCTATCGCTGGCCGGAGGATAAAACAAACAAGTGTCAATAACCCAGAACGGGTTATCAAGGCAAACCTAGTTGGATTCACTCTTACCTCCCTCCACCATGACCCTTCTTTTGCAATTTTCCCTCATTGCGGTGTCCTTCACCGCTTCTGTTTGTGCCTCACCCCTTTCCACTAGTCCACTCTTCTCTCCTTCTCGGGGTTCATCTCTTAGCCTTGCACCTTTTGTAGCCAACGAACACCCGCATGGTACTATTCAGAATTCCTACATTGTCGTCTTCAAGGATGACGTCTCGCCTACCCTCAGGGACAACCACTTTAATTTCCTGATGTCAGCACAGCAAACACACCCTCTAGAAGGCGAAGAATCAGGCATCAATCATGTGTATGATGGCCCTGTTTTGGGTTATGCTGGCAAATTCTCGGAACGTCTCGTTGACCAAATTCGGGCGATGCCCGAAGTGGATTTTGTTGAACCTGACCAGATCGTGAGGACGCAGAACGTGACTGTTCAGAATGGTTCTCCGTGGGTGGGTCGCCTCCCTTTGCGTCTGTCATGGAGCCTGATATGTCGGAATAGGGATTGGCTCGTGTCAGCCACCGCCCAAGACTGACTTTTGGGACGTTTACTAAATATGTTTATGACGATGTGGCTGGAGCTGGTGTTGATATCTACGTCATCGATACGGGTATCAATATCGCCCACATCGAATTCGAAGGTAGGGCGTCTTGGGGTGCAACTATACCGGCGAATGACATTGACATCGACGGAAATGGCCACGGTACGCATTGTGCCGGCACCATCGCCTCGCGTAAATATGGCATTGCAAAGAAGGCGAACGTCTACGCTGTTAAGGTTCTGGGTACCAACGGCAGTGGTTCCATGTCCGACGTCATCAAGGGTGTCGAGTTTGCAACGCAGGCTGCCAAGGCAAAGCAGGGAAAGACAAAGGGTTCTGTCGCAAATATGAGTCTCGGTGGAGGCAAATCGCCCACTCTCGATAAATTCGTTGACAAGGCTGTTGAGAGCGGGCTTCACTTTGCCGTTGCTGCTGGTAGGTCTCCAGTCTTGATCAATCGCACTCATCACTAATGCTTGATAGGCAACGACAATAAGGATGCTTGTAACTACTCCCCCGCAGCGGCTAAGAATGCTGTGACAGTTGGTGCATCTACTCTTGGCGATGAACGTGCCTACTTCTCTAATTGGGGTTCCTGCGTGGACATCTTCGCACCGGGTAAACTGATTTATCGCCAGCGATTTACATCTTCTGACACTTTCGTCTAGGTCTGAACATCATATCCACATATAAAGGAAATTCCCAGGCTACCGCTACCCTCTCCGGCACGTCGATGGCGTCTCCCCATACCGCCGGTGTACTGGCCTACCTCCTTTCTATATACCCTTCCCCGCAATTCAGCCCAGTATTTGATGAAGAGTCTAATCTTATCACTCTCCAGTCTGGCCAACAAACGTTTGATATTTATAGCATCATACGTGCTTCCCTTCCGAGCTGGGTATCTGGGTATCTGCCTTCGTCCAAGCTACTGGATGCCCTGACAGCGCCAGTGCCCCCCAAGACCTTGACACCATTGCAACTCAAGAAAGCTCTGCTGGCGTTGGCGTCAGAGGGCATGTTGGCAGAGTTGCCCGAGAAGACGGTTAACCTCTTGATTTTCAATAACGCAACGACTGCGTAGCGTCCACATGTCGTCTTAGACATCTATTGTTAGCATGCATTATCTTCATAGTCGTTGCTCGGGCATATCGATCTAATTTTTGTAATATAGTTAGTATCTTCCGCCGTAGACGCATGTCTTGCTCTCCTTACAATCAGGAATGATCCTATATTACATGATCAGTATTTGGTTTGACACTTCAGGCCGGTGTTGCCTTGCTGACGCAGTTCAACGGGTTTAAAATACCCCGGACAAACCATGGCCGGTTGGATGTATCGCATTCCCGTTTTTTCCTATGTACCCAGACCCTGATCTAAACACCTGCAGGTACCCTGCACATTGTCAACATCCACGTGAAGAATGCAAGTAGCACATGGCTCGTACCGCCATGTAATTTTTTTTTGTCATTTGCACGTTTCTGGAGTCGCTTTGAGCGCCTGGCGTTGTGAGATGGAATGGGCGGCGCGACCGGATGTGCTGGTCGTGATGATGTGATTAATTGCCGTCAGGATTTACCTTAATGGACCTACGCGAGCTCATTGTACGTGATCCTGAATAATCGTAGCGCTCACGCTATCAAATTTAACTGGTGTCATGGTAAAGGGCGCCTATCCTATGTCAAAACATTTCCGAGCCGAAAGGTAAGGTCCGGCTCACTCGATACAGTAATGCGTAGTCAGCGGAGTAGGCGTACCATTTCAAGTGTCGAATGAATGTGTTCTATCAGGCTAGTAAGACCTCCCCTGGTGAGATAGGATCGGTAAAAAGATAATGGAATTGCATGATGCGATGTAACACTCGTTAGAGTAATCTAGTAGTAGTATAGGAGAGGATTGTTGGGTTCAGGATCGCATGATGTATTTGTGTGATAAACAAAGCGAGGTTTTGATTAGTCGTGGCTTATCATCCTACCTGTCTTTGGACAAAATATTATCCCGTACGGATAACCCTTGCACCAGTCAAGCTAGTCAAGTGTCAAACATATGATGGGCGTCTGTACTGTTAAGTTGTTCTCACGTGAGGCGTGAGGCCCGGGCTTTTTACGCAACCAATCGAGGGTAATTAATGCACCTGTACCACCATCGTAATTAGGTGGCGCATAGACCTAGCACTCAGTTGATGTTTGTCAGTCGGGCTCGCAGCCTCAAACGGGCCGAACCATAGAGCCCGCGTTGTACAATTGTAGCACCTGCAGCAACATGAGGCAGCTTATGTCATAACACGCGCGTCAGACGGTAGGAGGTACGGAGAGCTTGCACTGGGGCCAAACGCGTTGGAATCATGTGGCATCGCGCGCTTAGCGCATGCCCCCACTTGGAATTGACAATCGAGTCACCATGCTTCCATTCATTGCGTATCTTGGTGGAGTTGGTGCGACTTTGATGCGGTGTATGATTCTATGGTTTTGGTAGCATAGAAAGTTTGGCAGTTTTAATAATCTTCCATCTGGCATATTACGTAACAGCATTAGCTTGAGCGTTGATGAGAATTGGACCAACACCTCCACCGATGCTGTGCAAGTCCTTGGGGTACTTGGCGATGGAGTCCAGGGGAAAAGCCTTCTAGAGGTTGGTTATTTGTGCGGAAGCTTTGCAAGCGGGAACCGGGAGGGGGGGTCACTTTGCGCAGGCTCGGTCAGATATAGCTTCAACAACAACTAGCAGACCTAGGATGCCTTCATTTTCAGGCACGAGTGTAGACCGATTTATGGAATAGCGACTTCCGTAAACAACTAATTCGGTCCGGACGATAGGCAAATGAGAATATACAACCGAATCGCCGTGAGGTTTACAACATGTGCAGGCGCTTGATTAATAAATCAAGACTTCACGATAACAAATGTCAGTGGAGCTTGCATACGAAGATAAGTCGGTTCGGTCGGTTCGCCTGAGTTATAACGCAGGTACAATTGCTAGCTTGCCTCTTCTACTATAGATCTTGATGCTGCTCAGCTCAGATATGTGGCCCGTTGGCCTCGGGATGGGACAGATGACATTCCGATGGAAAACCAATATCGAACATACACACCTGTAAGAATGGAGATCATCCAGGAGTTAGCTGTACGATACAGCTCAAATAGGTCCCTGAGAGGCCTGCACACGGCAAAACACAAATACTGTTGAATCTATAAAAGTGGGGGGGAAGTCAGTTGAAAATTCTCCAAGTTCTACACTTCTCCTAGACCTTTGGAACCATCCTACTCTTCGCCATGTCTTCTAGATTCTTCATTTACCACGACGCCACCGACATACCCCCTTGGGTCATTAGAGCTCTCGAGCACCATGGCCGAAACGCAAACGTCATTTTGCCCCAGATCGAGAAATCCAAACGCGTCGCTCCCGAGGGGCAGCAAGTTTGGATTGTCCAAGCCACCAACGAGCAGGTCGAATATGTCCTTGCCGTCACCGAAGGGATCTTAGGTTCATACCCTATCTTCATATTCACCACGAAGCCTGTATCCGCGCTCTCTGGAGAGGAATTCAAAACCCAGATGAGAAAGTTGGCGGTCGAGTTGCGCCATCAAGTCGATGTCCGACGTGTCTACTCGGTTTTCGCCCCCAAAGAGATCACTACCACGTTTTGCGATATTTGGGAGGGGCTGACTGGTATACCTATTGAAGAACAATACTACGACGCACTTATCAGTTACTGTACCCAACTAAGGTCCAAGGACGAGAAGCCGACTGGACACTACGAGATGCGCATCGCCGCGGATAGCGATGTTGCCATTGTAGCTGACCTATGCAAAGGCTTTTCTGACGAATCCGTAAGTATTCCTATTACACATAGGTGCCAAGTTACTGACATGCTGTAGCCGCCATTTGTGTTGAATGAAGAAGATGCGAAGAGCGAAGCCCAGTACCTTATCAAGAACAGACTTGTCTGGGTCTACATGATTCGTGAGCCAGGCATGCAAGGTTATGAGGTCGCATCAATTGTAGCTTGCACTCGTAACACTAAGAAGGTCGCGGCTATCACCAAAGTATATACGCCGGAACGTTGGCGAGGCCGACGATGTGCCTACCATTTGGTACGACATGTCTGCAAAGCGTTAGTAACCTTTGTTGTTCCCTGCTGAAAAATCAACTGACTGGAGCAGAATGTTCGACGAAGGAAAGGAGAGCATTGTCCTGTATGTAGGAACGGACAACCCGGCACGCCGAATCTATGGAAGGGTTGGATTTGAGGGCTTGAGCACAGATAGCCGCCAGGTGGGAGTTGAAGGGCATTGGTTGGAGATTGGATTTTCTCGGGAGCGTGTTCAGTTGGGTCATTGGTAGACATAATTGATGCTGTATGCGCGATCATGTCTCTATTCTTAGCCAGCTGCATCGAAAGCTCATTGTCAATTCGAGTGCAATATTTCCATTTCAGTCAATGGAGTCTCACGTAACGGAAAGAAAATTCTATATGGAGCATACATCTAGCCTCTGTCCATGGGGAAATCTACCCCGGCTCCTGTGGCACTTCATTATGAAGACTTGAACGGAAGTGCCACTTTTTGCGCAGCTTCTGCAAGGGCCTTCTCGGTCAATTCCTCCTTTATCAAGGTCAGCCTGTGTGCCACCCGCATTAAGCGCATCAAATGACCTCTTGCTGTAATGCTGCAGCAGCCTCGCGTCTTTCCATAAACTATATGCCACGTTAATCATGACGGTTCCAACAACTCTCCGGTGAACCACATACCTCTGTTATTAGTAGCAGTCAATTCCGGGAAATATCAAAGGCCAGGTTATATGCTTCGTACCTCTCCCCTTTTGCACAATGTGACGATGTGCAGAGACACCCATTGCTACTCCGTAGACAGACAATGCGACACAGGAGTAAACTACGCCTCGTTGCAGGTAATCCAAAATGGAGAGCCTTGTCATGGTGTCGTGTGTCTACACCTGTTTATGGTGCCTGCAACCAATAATGTATTGTTTGTACATATTGACAAAGGAGTCCATGACGGAACAACGCCGCCAGATAGCTACGCTATTGGCCTGGTGTGAATTGAACGACTTTGATATCCATTCTCAATTAAAGCTTGACTGGGATCCAGACACCGGTATTGGGATATACTCCAAAGGATCGTACATCCCCCCCTACACTAAGTGTGAGCACCTTGTACCTTAGTCTCCCCGCGCTCGTCCACGCCTCAGAGTTCACCGTAATTTCAAGTGGTCCGCATACCAGGGCATGCCGTTCTGTCTACAAAGAGTTGTACTTTATCCGAGTACATACCATCATCACCTTACGGGATACATGCACAGCTTGCGCTATCTTTAGCACTCTACATCGAGGTGTAAGTTCTTCATTTTATTAATGTTTTACATCAAAATAGGAATTGTTGTATTGTGTAGGCTAAGAGGAAATTTTTCAAGGTGGTTCGGCTATTTGCAGAGCCTGGATCAGAATCTCGTGGATATTCCTGTGTTTTGGGATCTTGACATCGGAATCAGTGAATTAAGCTGTCGTCGGTCAGAGGATGGCCGCGAGGCGCTCCAGTGGCTCAGGGGAACAGAAGCAGAGAGAATATTACAGAAACGGTCAGAAAACGGCAGGATCTTGATCGTAAGGAAATTTTCGCTCCGATGCTGTATTTCGTTAATGAGATGATGATTCTACCAGGAAGAATTGGACAGCTTCTACTATGAAATCGCTGAACCGCTAATACTTGGTCGTGCGGACAAGATTTCCAACCACTTTACGACAGTGCCTACCTTGCATGGTTTTTACCGCGCATATTCCCTGGTTTCGTCCCGGGCTTTCATCGTTGATGCGTATCACGGACTATGCATGGTCCCAATAGCGGACGCGTGAGTTAAATAGCTGGAATGTGGCGACCGAGAGTCATGAACGTATTCGCTTTTGAAGGTTCAATCACGAATTGCAGAATCATGTCCATCTTGAGGTGTGTAGGTTCCTTACTTTATTCAACAGTCAGCTGAATAGCGATAGAGCGATTATCATGTTTGCCCGGAATGTGGTTCACTACACGAGTGCCAGCACGACCGCGAAGATACCATGTCAGTTCCGATAATTGGTTCCATCACCCCACCTCGCCGAGCTATAATGGTAGACGATGAAGAGCAAGAAAATGATTACTTTATGGTATCCATTACATCAATCCCACCTGGCGTCAAGGTTTTCAATACTTATGGTGAAACTTTGACAAATGCGGAGCTACTTGCCCAATATGGCTTTATTTTGGAAGCAAACGACAATGATGTTTTGACTTGGGACATGGACCGAACTCTTAACCTATTTGCTTATTCGCTTAATAAACCTCTCATAGCAGGCGATGTCGAGGCTCTGCTGCAGCCCTGGGAGGAACTTTGTCGGTTAGATTGGGAAATGGTTTCGGCATCCAGCCTTGTATACCTCCACGGTTCGGGTGCCGACGAACGTTCCTTGACATTGAACGGAGATGGCAAGATTTCCCATCAACTGTGGTTATTCGCTGCACTGCTATCAGGGAATCAAGCAGGCAAATTTTATGAACGGGATCGCGTGGTGGTCCGCCTCTATGACTTGCTCAATGTTCAATTTTCATTGGAAGGTTATCTGGACATGGGGAACGAACCACCGGAGCAAGCTTCTCCGAGAATTGATGGTGACGAGTTTGATGTCGCACTAGTGGGGGACCTGGAGCAGCTATGCGAAGTAATGATGCGCCTGTGCGCAGATCGGAAGGCCAAAACTGGTCTCACTGGGTTTTCCGACACGGGTTCTGATGTGGGAGAATATTTTGACGTGGGTTTATAATTTTTCCGGTCAGGGAAAAGAAATCCTGAAGATTCTGATGATCCCAGGCGCTCCCCAAAGATCGGCCACGGTCACGGATGGCAGTGTCGTTAGTGTTGAACGAATTGGCGCTGCTGAGTAATTGTCGGGCTACATGGACCGAACTCAGGGATGTCGTAAAGCTCATTAAGATTGGTAACTAACCTACGATGTTTTTGTACTCAAAGGAAAAAAAGTCATTGTACTTGTGTAACTCCGTCCCGAGTCCTCCGGTTGATCCATATGTCATTCCAAATTGGGAAACCGTCCGGGTTCGATATAGAAGCCGTCCTGTGGTAGTTGGTGTGGGCTATTCCTCCTCCCAGTTTCTCAGCATACCTCATTAGTACTCTGCCAGACATTGCTGACCATGATAAAAAGAATGGCTGACAGGCTTCACCTTGGGAGCTATAGGTCAGCCCTGGATGCGCATAATACCCACCAATTGGTACCAACTCAAAACAATACACTCGCTGATAAACCATCTACTATCCTCTCGCCCATCCTCGAGACGCGCGGGTCTGTATCTACAGAACGTACTTCTGTGAGCGATACTACAAGAAGAACGAACAGCTTCAGCAGTGGGTATGCAAACACGCCGCTTATGCTTGCGCAAGAACGAGTTACACGCCCAAAGGGTACATACTGTCTGACGGATTTCATCATATATCGCACTTTGGGAACTGGAAGCTTTGGCAGGGTCCATCTAGGTACGACCTTTTTTTCGTCTTTCCTGTTGGTTTCGAGACAGACAGTTGTGCTTGCGTACAGTGCAGAGTAAACACAATTTACGGTTTTATGCTATCAAGGTTCTGAGTAAGGAACGGGTGGTCAAAATGAAGCAAGTTGAACACACGAACAACGAACGGCATATGCTTTCTGCTGTACAACACCCATTCATCATCAATCTCTGGGGGACCTTCCAGGATACGTCAAACTTGTACATGGTTATGGACTTCATTCACGGAGGAGAATTGTTTACGCTATTACGAAGGTCCAAGGTTAGTGTTGGGCTTTGTTATTTGCTGGATTGAGCGTTAATCAGAGATAAATCAGAGATTTCCTGATCCTGTTGCAAAATTTTACGCTGCAGAGGTGGCGCTGGCACTACACTATCTACACGGGCTAGATATTGTGTACCGTGATCTTAAGCCCGAAAACATCCTTCTGAATCACGACGGACACATAAAAGTGGCTGACTTTGGGTTTGCCAAGGAATGCGCAAACACGACTTGGACGCTGTGTGGGACTCCAGATTACTTGGCACCAGAAGTGAGCTATCCAAGTTGGTTTTTTCTTCTGTCGGCTGTTAATCGGCTTTCAGATCGTCAATCAACAACGTTACAACAAAAGCGTGGATTGGTATGCGCTCGGGGTGCTGATTTACGAAATGTTGTCAGGTTTCCCACCTTTCCATCAACCAGATGGTAACCACGCTGCGTTGTATGAAAAGATACTTAGAGGTCCTTATCACATTCGGTGGCCGGCCGAGTTTAACGTTCTAGCTACGGACCTGATCATGAAGCTCATGGAAAGTGATCCCTCGAAGCGTTATGGAAACTTGAAGAATGCGTCAAGAGATGTGTTTTACCACGATTGGTTCAAGGAGGTTAACTGGGATATGCTGCAAAATCGGCAGATCACGGCACCTTATATTCCTAAAATTGCAGCTGAAGGCGATGCTAGCGCGTATGTTTCTCCTCCCCCCGATCAGCATCAAAGTATACTATACTAAGTGTCATATAGGTTTGATATTTATCCTGAAGACAATGTTTTCTCGACATATGGACTACTTAGCCCTGACCCGTACGGATATGAATTTCCTGGATTTGAGTATACCTACGAAAGCACATAACCACATACCCCCTTGCATTGTATACGGTGTATTCTCTTGCCGCCTGTTGTAAAGCTACCACCGTGGACTATCATTTTTATACCTTGTTTGTTATATCACTTATTACTTGCTTGTAATGCAAAACGGATGCTGGCCTCTCCTCAGATTGTTTACTGGAGCCAAACAACCACATCACACATCGAAAATAATGCCGTACCAAAAACGCTCTCTCGCGCCAATACCAGCCTCCAACACGAATACGCTTCTTGAACGTCTTCCAAACAGATTCTAGCACTTTGCTGGCACTTGGCGCACCCAAGAAACTCTCCAAACCGTCCAGGATCTGGAAAGATCGACTATTCACTTGCATTGCGGAGACAGGTGTTAACCGGTCGGGTCCGCGCTTCACGTATTCTTGCCCAGTGTGGTGTAGAACCGGTTTGAACCATACGTTTGATGTCGCATGGTCTCCCGAAATGTGATTTAGTGGAGGATGGCTCGTGCCAGGGGAGCGTGTCCTCGTCAGGTCGCACCCATGGGAAAGACAAGTCTAGGTTGATTATGAGAAAGGAAGATAGGTTTCCTGTTTCGAAGGATGCATGTGGGAGTGACGAAGATTTGCTGGAATCACAAAGGCAGTCGTTGTTGGTTGAGAAACAGGAGCAGCTAGAAGAAGTGCTGGACAGACATGACACTTTGGTGCGTCTGGCTAATGGACCGAAAATAGTTGTTCGTGACACTTTATAGGTCAGAGAAGTGTTTCATATGGAGAATTTTCGTATGATGCTTGCTTTTGATCCCCAGGTGAAGATATGGTTCTTACTTCATTTAGAACGAGTGTCTCACCTGGCAGCATATAGGAAGCAAAGGCGGAGAATTCCAAAGTATTCCAAGAGGTAGTGTTTCTATCTTAACCCTTTGATGAATTCGCTCTTTATATCTGTTTTCTAGTACAAAAGCCAATATGACTTGTTGGACAGGGCTGACTCCACCCCGAGTCCGACACGCAAGACCCGCCGTACCCAAACGGAACGACGCCAGATAATTACAACACCTTCGATATCGGCGCCCGCCACGCTAGCAGCAGCACGCAACCTCTCTAAAGGTGCCCATTTGGGGGAGGCTACAAAAGCATCAACCAAATTCTGGGGCATAATCACTCGGGAACGCGAGAAAGGAAAGCCCAAGCCGGATGGTCAAAAGGAGAAGGTGAGAGAGAAGCAAAAGGAAATAGCGGGGGTCTCGGGCGGGGATGGATCAGACGAACGGCATCATACCGCAGCACGCGCTCGCCGAAAAAGCCTTAGCAAGAGTGATGCCATGCCAGTTAGTACGGAAGGACGGCGTACGGCGCAAGACGGCGAGGTGCTAAATATCAGTGCTAAGCATCAGCGTATCACCGATGTACCTGGCTACCCGGTCCTACGACGCAGAAGCGATCGGCAGAAGGCTCTGACCTCCAGCGCTGCGGCAACACATGCACCTGACGACAAGGCAACGCAGCAGGTATGTTTGTTCTTTGGTTATATTCTATATTACTTAAGGTGGACACACTGCAGGTAATGCCTAGCAAACGCTCAGCAACGCAAGTCAGCGGACTCGAAGAGCCCCCCAAGTTCAAAATCAAGCGAATCAAGCTGATCGTCCGTCGACCTCCACCTCTCATCTCTCACCCTGCTCAGATACCGCCTCATGCAAAGTTCGGTTCCTCGCTACTAGCCCTCCTATCTTCCTACGTAGCGCCGTTCGAGAAATTTGTTGAAGAAGCGGCGTTAGAACGCCGGATCCAGAAAGAGGCAGTTTTGCTCGAGCGTGCACATAAGCTGAGGCAAGTGGGACGTTTTGTCCCTGCTTCTGAAGATGCAACGGAGGAATCTCTTGTTGAACTGCGTTCTTCATCCTTCACTCCAAAGCGCGCCTCGAAGGATATCTGGGACCAAGTAGTGGAGTCTGCCGTCGTCTATGGACGCACACGAAAGCGGGCCACCGGACAACAGATCGCAGGACAAATTGCAGCTAAAATAAAAGCTTACTGGGATGCACAAGAGGCGAAAAAGGAAAAGAAGAAGATAATAACAGAGAAGCAGCTTCGGGTGCTAGCGAGGGACACGATAAGGCTAGTTATCAACGAGTGGAAGAAAGCTGTCTATGTACGTACCTTTTTCGGTGGGTTCACCTCGCGCGCACTAACCATACACATTAAAATAGCATATCCGCGAGAAGGAGAGGTTGAGAGCAGAAGAGGAGGAAAGGAGGCGGGGCCATGAACATCTCGATGCTATCCTTAATCAATCGGGTTTTATCCTGAGGACCCAGCACGGAGACCTATTGCGGAATGGAACTACACAACAGAGAAGCCATTCTGCTGGTTTAGATGACCTATCGGAAGACGGAGGAGAGGAGGAAGAGGTCGACGAAGAAGGCGAGGACGTGGATAAGGAAAGCATCGAGGATGAGGATGAAGATGAAGACCGAGAACATAAGCTAGGCGAAGAAGGACAGGAGGAGTCTATTGCGGGAGGCTCCGACGCTGGCCAGATGGTCGATGTTGATGAGACAGATGATGAGGATGATGGCTTCGATACTCGTATGCTTCTTGGAGAAAGTCTGACAAGAGATTTTCCGGAGCAAGAGGACATTCCTGCTACTCCAGAAGAGCATACACATGACATCCCACCTGGCCATGACAGCTCCTCTCGTCAGACGTCCCCTTCCATTGCCACCCCTCATCAAACCCATGAAAGCACGGACGAAGGCATTCAATCGACGTTGACACTTTATTCGGAGGAGACTGTTATAGAGCCCAGTGCGCAGGCATTAGATGTGGTCTTTCCCCAATCAAAATCACCGCGCACCGGTACCATCCCGAGTCCCCAGCTCGACCTTGACCTTGATCCCACTTTATCGAAAGAAAGTGGAGAAATAACGTCAGCTACCTCCGCCACTGAAGCGCCAATAGGGGCCTCAGGATCAGCCATTCTTGAAGAGCTGGACGGCGCTGGAGATATTAGAGCCAAGGATAGCGATGATGACGATGAGGAGGATTCTCGGATACCCCTGTATCTCAAGCCATATGCCGTAACCCCTGTGGACTGGGACCCTAGCACCCGTATCAAACCACCCCTCCTGTTGCGCGGTGTCTTGAGACCGTATCAACAAGCTGGACTGGAATGGCTTGCAAGTCTCCATTCAAACCATCTCAATGGTATCCTGGCCGATGAAATGGGTTTGGGGTGCGTGCCATATTGAGTCAAAGCGCACGCTGACATATTGAATTTTGACTGTAGGAAAACCATCCAAACCATTGCGCTATTAGCCCACCTCGCCTGCGACAGAGGAATTTGGGGTCCACATCTTATCGTGAGTAATACATCACTCTATGTTGGATTGCCCCTCCTCAGGTATCTTCAGATTGTACCGACTAGCGTGCTGCTAAACTGGGAGATGGAATTTAAGAAGTTCCTACCAGGTTTCAAGATTCTCAGTTACCATGGATCAACCAAACGTCGAAAGGAGCTACGACACGGATGGAATGACAAGCACCATTTTAATGTCTGCGTCACGTCTTACGCACTGGCTAGCAGAGATGCCCATATATTCAAACGAAAGCCTTGGTATTACATGGTACTCGATGAAGCGCATATGATCAAAAACTTCAAGTCAAACCGATGGAATACACTTCTCATGTTCCGCTCCTTCCGACGCTTGCTTCTGACTGGTACCCCTTTGCAAAATAATCTCACGGAATTATGGGCTCTTCTGAAGTTTCTCATGTCGGGTGCCAATTTTGCCAATCTCAAAGAATTTGGTGAATGGTTCTCTAGTAAGTGAACCATATGGATTCAAATGATAACCTCTCACGACAAAAATAGATCCGCTTGAGAAGGCAATTGAGATGGGCAATGTTCACGATGATGAAACAATGCAGCGTGTGTCAAAGCTTCACACCGTTCTACGGCCCTACTTGCTTCGCCGTTTAAAACGCGACGTGGAGAAGGAACTCCCTAGCAAGTATGACCACCTCGTACTCTGTCCCCTCTCCAAGCGACAACGATTCCTGTATGATGAATTCATGTCACGAGCCACCACGCGGGATGCCTTGCAGTCGGGCGTGTATCAGAAGATCGCCAATGTTCTCATGCAGCTTCGTAAAGTTTGCAATCACCCCGACTTGTTCGAGGTTCGGCCCATAGTCACGTCATTTGCCATGCCACGCTCTGCAATCTCAGATTTCGAGATCAAAGAGTTGTTGATTCGGCGACGGCTCCTCCGTGATGAGGAGGAGCACGTCAATCTGGATTTGCTAGGACTTGAATTCATCCAACGTCAAAATACACCTCTGATAGTAGCAATGGAAACAAGACGTCTCGATGCAACATCCCAGCTGTTGGATATCGCTGCTACCCCAGGTGAACCGCCACCGAAGGATCTGAAAACCATTGCTGGATACCAGAAATATGCCGAACATAAGCGCCACGTCGAGATGGTAGCTCGCTGGGCCCATATAGGCTACCTAAATCGACATCGATGTAATTTCTCCCCTATCCTTAGCCAGGAGCTCATCGCGACCACACGACGCCTGTATCGGCCCATTGTTCCCATCTCCGCCACAGATCTTCGCTATCAACACATGGATACCAGCATACATCTAGCTTCTTCTGTGCTATCATATGAGGCGCGTGAAGAAAGTATGGCAGGCTGTATTAATCGGTTTGCCGTTATCACGCCAGCAGCCGTCGCACTTGATCTGCCTCGGATCGTTCTTCCGGGATACGAGGAGGCTGTCACACGCCAATCCTTCGAGTTTGACCGGATCTTGCATCGGGCGAGCGTCAAACTTCAGATAGCTTTCCCTGATCCTTCGCTCCTTCAATATGATTGCGGAAAACTTCAGCGGCTGGCTGAGCTACTTCGTGAGAAGAAAGCAGGCGGCCACCGTGTTCTCATTTTCACTCAAATGACGAGGATATTGGATATTCTTGAGATCTTCTTAAATTTTCACGCATACCTTTACCTTCGCTTGGATGGTGCTACCAAAATTGAGGATAGGCAATACATCACCGAGCGTTTCAATGTAGACGAACGCATCTTCTGTTTCATATCGTCGTCCAGGTCCGGAGGCGTTGGGATCAAGTAAGCCGTGCCTGTTGCTCAATCATGACGTTTATCTTTAACCAATCGCAGCTTGACAGGGGCAGATACCGTCATATTTTATGACAGCGACTTCAACCCACAAATGGATAGGCAATGCGAGGACCGGTATGTTCTCCGTTCTGGCATCGTGATTTGCGCGCCTTATACGTAATTCAGGGCCCACCGTATCGGCCAGATGCGTGACGTACACATATATCGCTTCGTTTCTCAACATACAGTTGAAGAGGCCATGCTTCGGAAGGCTAACCAGAAGCGATCGCTAGATGATCTAGTCATCCAAAAGGGCGAATTCGACTGGCGCTCGTTGTTTAACGACGAAAGCGCGTTGACAAAGGCACTGGAAGAGTTTGAAGATACTGAAGACGTCCATGCAGCTGCGATGGCTGCTAGGGAAGAAGTTGTTATGGGAGACGCTGATGATTCCGACTTTGGCGATGATGGTGGTCAAACAACTCAGGAGGCAACGAGTAGCAATGCCCAAGAACAACAAAATGACACATTGGAAGAAGTGGAGGATGAACTAGGAGGCACCACGGTTGATTACATGATCACACTTGTGGAACAAGACTATGACTTCTTCAGGGATTGGCGGATATAGCCCTATAACTTATCTACATTAGATGTACTATTCGCTTGTTTGCATTAGATTTATTGGTATACGTAGTGTAATTGCTACTGGATGTAGGGTTCCGGCAGGATCCGACGTTCAGATATGTCCCAACCCCTTCTGCATTTCCAGGCACAGGCTGAAAGCTAATCCTAATAGTGTGTTACTGTGTTTGACCATTCCTCAAGCCGCACCCCGCGGCATGTGAAAACGATCGGGCCTTAAGACATTGACCCGCCCAGTCGCTGGACGGTGCACTGACACTCTATCATGTCTAGAAGCGGTGGCAAGAAACCTGTCGGGTTCGCAACCCACATCACTGCTGGTGGTATTGCAGGAGCATGTGAAGCGGTACGCGTTGCTACCCCTAATACCTATTGTGTTAATTTGCCACATTTCACTTCTCAGCTGACGTGCCAGCCTCTTGATACCATCAAAGTTCGCATGCAACTATCCAAGTCGGGTCGTGCACCTGGAGTATGTTGTAAACTGTTCGCGTTGTGAACATGATGTGCTCATAAGATTGCGGTACAAAAGACGAAAAGCAGGGGGTTTGTTGCGACAGGGATACACATCGTGAGGCGCGAGACGCTGCTAGCTCTCTACAAGGGTTTAGGTGCTGTTTTATCCGGTATCGTGCCAAAAATGGCAACACGTTTCGCTAGCTTTGAGACATACAAGGGTTGGCTCGCTGACGAGACCTCGGGTCAGACGAGCGTCGGGAATATCTTCATCGGTAAGCAGGACTTGTTGGGGCGGGTTTTTTCTTTTCTCTTTTTTGTTTTCTTGTTCTAACAGAGCACACTGTAGCGGGTTTAGGAGCGGGCGTGACGGAAGCCGTTGCTGTTGTAACTCCTATGGAGGTGGTCAAGATCCGGCTACAGGCGCAGCAACATTCCCTGGCAGATCCACTGGAGGCACCACGATACCGAAATGCTGGCCACGCTGTCTATACCATCGTCCGGGAGGAGGGCATCGTGGCGCTTTACCGCGGCGTCACGCTTACTGCACTTCGTCAGGCTACGAACCAAGGTAGCGTCTACGCAGCCAGCCACGACCCGTTTCTGCGATTGAGTCATTGCCCATCCATTCAGGTGCCAACTTTACCGCCTATCAGGAACTCAAGAAAGTAGCACATCGACTGCAGCCTGAATTGACTGATTTACCTTCGTATCAACACATGCTGATTGGTCTCATATCCGGAGCTATGGGACCTTTTTCAAATGCGCCGATCGATACTATCAAAACCCGTTAGTGACTGAGGTCATACCTTTTGGACATGATTGATCCATGATGTTTGTAGGGCTACAAAAGTCAACCACCGTGCCCGGTCAATCCTCGCTGCAACGTATCACGGCCATCGCAGGTGACATGTGGAAGGTAGAGGGCGTGCGGTCCTTCTATAAGGGGATTACACCTCGGGTATTGCGTGTAGCGCCTGGACAAGCTATCGTTTTTGCCGTGTATGAGCGTGTCAGTGCCTTTATGGAGAAGATGGGAAGCTCTGTACGTGAGGAGGATCGGTACTCGGAATAAAATACACTTGCTATGTACACATTGTATATCTAGTCCCCAGCCACCTACGTCACAAGGTCCTTCCCCGGCAATGCCCTTAGCCGATTACCGAGGCTCGATATGCAGAAAGCCAACTTGGGTTAGTTCTCACTCGGGTCTTTTCACTGCGATGAGGACCGTTCTGGCTCTTCACGGGCAAGTTACACCTTTTCTTTCTCTCCCCGACGAGGATTGATAAGGAATCCTTGAAGATTCACCCAAAACGCCAATATCTTTAGTAAACGGGTCAATATCCTTCTCCTCTTTTTCGTGTACACATGATAGGGCTGAGATATCAACCGTCAGCTTGGCGCACTGCGTAAGGAATGTGGGAAAGATATCGAGCTAGGTTCCAACTCTTGTCCGATGAGGATGCGGCGTGTCCCTTGACACCATGGGCCAGTCTTCATCGACGCTCCCATGATTCTGCGACCCGTAGACTATTCAGGTTGGTTTGCTTCAAATCAAACACAGGAATCGAATCCAGCAGATCTTGGGACTGAAGAAACCCCTGAAGACCCTGCATTGACCCCGCGCGCTTGGTGGAGGTCCAACAAAGAGCGAACACTCTATACAGGGATGGAAGACTCTATACTCGTGATTCGCGATGTATTGAGACAACGTAAATTTGACGTGCGTGATTGCTTCAGACTAAATACATGCCGTCAGAAAGAATTCAACTTGCGTCCTGCAGGGTGTGCTTGGTTTCAGGTGAGCTTACCTCTCTCCCTGCTTGCCCCGCAATCCGATTACTAAGAAACTCTAGTCAGGGTGCCGCATTCGCTGCCGTCATATCTGCATTGGTATCATATGCATTTCCATCAAACTCTAATCTTCACCTCAGCTGATGCATTTGCAGCTAGAGCGGCCTCATCTATACCCTCCATTTCTTGTGGACGGACAGCCTCCACATCCACCATTGTGAGCTGCCATATTACGAAATGTGAATGCACGTATTCACCCAATGCAGTGAATTCTGCATTGCCATCTCAGGGTTCAAGGCTGGCGATCCCATATGCCTTCCCATTTTCTCACCTTCATACTCGACACCAACTCTCCATGTCATCGGGAAAACTGACGTCGTGGTGGTGGAGGAACGATCGAGGCAGTTGATTGATGTGTCCAGCAACAAACGTGTTGAAGAACACGCTGGTGGTGAGTGATGGTCAGGCGGCTACCCAAAAAAAAAACAAACTAATTCATTATCAGGTCATTTCGTCCCCTTCAAGGCTAGCTGGAGGAAATTTCTATGTCAATACATGAAAAATCCTGGGGCGGATATTGAATCCCCGGAGTCAGCGTCGGGTGAGGTCAAAGCAGCTGCTGAGGAAGCGCAAGTGGCAGTGAGGTTGTAAGAAGTTTCCGTTCTCATGGGATTGAATGGGATGTACTAGAGATAGATATAGAATAGCGCCTGTGAACAAGCTAATCTTTGTACCCAGCTAATATTACTGTATTTAACAGGTGAAGCACAAGGTATTGGCTCGGCAATCAGTGGGAGATTAATTGGCAGTACATCGGTGGTGTGACGATGGTCTCCTTGTCTCTGGCTCAAGCTCAAGGGCCATGTTGTGTCGGACCGTGTATCTGAAGATCGCCATGGAAGAAGGGAGCAAGGCTTGTATCAGAAGAAGCGACTAAGATGTCCATCAGTCTTCGCTGTCACCCTGTGACGGCTTGTTTGATCAACAGACGTACACAAAGAATTAAGCCAGGCCCCAGTCAATATTGTCACCTCTCCTTCAGACCATACTCCTTGTCTTTCGACTCCCATCTTTCCCCAGTTAACCATAGGAAATGGCCCCCTGGCAACCGCAACCTGCAGGTTTGCAGGAAATTTTGCAGACTATACATGATTCAACAGACCAGTCTCTTACTGCTCAGCGTACCATCACTCAAGTCCGTACGCGTTCCCATACCTCCTGCGCACTCCCTACTGACCCGCTTCTATTCGTCTTCCAACAGAAATTGAACCAATTTACGCGTGCGCCTGAGTATATCGCATACTTGGCATATATCCTCAGTCAATTGACACAAGAGGAGGACCGCATCAGAACTATTGCTGGTTACCTCCTCAAGAACAACTCTAGACTCATCCTTTCCGCTCCCCAGGATGTAGTCGAATACGTCAAAGTTGCCGTCCTTCAGGCATTCAACGATCCTTCGATTCTAGTGCGCAATGCCGCTAGCCAGGATATTGTTGCGTTTCTCGGCGTCCTTGAACCAAGGAACTGGCCAGAGTGTCTGCAACATCTAGTGAATGCGTTGGATTCAAATGATCTCGATAGGCAAGAGGTGCGTTCCAACTTTGCATTTTTAAACCGGACGTATCTGTGGCCATCAGACGATGCTATTTCCGGCCATCCGTTGACTGGGTGTGGCGAGTCCGTGATGAATCACGTTAATCCCCTTCTCATGCCTTCTTTGATCCTTGCATATCGAGTTCAGTTGCTGATAAGTTATATCCAGGTGGCGTTCAATACGCTAGAAAAAGCCTGCGAGGATTATCCCCGCAAGTTGGATATTGAAATCAACGGTATACGACCCCTCGACTACATGATTCCAAAGTTCCTCACTCTTTCCGAACATCCGTCGGCCAAGATGCGTGCACATGCCGTAGCATGTCTTTCATTCTTCGTCCCGGCAAATAGCCAATCTCTGATGGCCCATATTGATAATTTCATCGCTTGCCTTTTCAAGCGCGCTTCTGACGATGATCACTCTGTCCGACGCCACGTATGCCAAGCGCTTGTGCTTCTCCTCGCTGCAAAGCCCGAGAAGCTGATGCCGGAGATGACCAACGTGGCGGAGTACATGCTGTACTCTACTAAAGACAAAAACGAGAGCGTGGCCCTGGAAGCATGTGAATTCTGGCTAACCTTTGCCGAGGACGTTGATTTGGCTCCATACTTACGTCCGCTCCTCGGAAAGGTAGCCCCAGTGTTGCTCGACTGTATGATATATGGAGAGGATGATTTACTCTGGCTCGAAGGCGATGCAGAAGATGCCGATGTACCTGATAAGGAGACAGACATCAAACCACGTCACTATGGCGCCAAGGCTCATGGCTTGGAGCGCGACATGAACGGGGACGCGTCTACCCAGCCCAAGGTGCGCCTTAGTGCCTATGGGGAGGAAGTTTATGATTCGGACGAAGAAGAAGACTATGACTTGGATGATGATGAATTCGCCGATGATCTTTCAACAGAATGGAATCTGCGAAAGTGCGCCGCCGCCGCCTTGGATGTATTGGCCGTCCGATTCTCTGGAGACTTGCTCAATGTGTTGCTCGAACCGTTGAAAAATAAGCTATGGAGCAACGACTGGTTACAAAGGGAAAGTGCTATTCTTGCGCTAGGCGCCATGGCCGAGGGTACGTTTTTATCCATCATGTCTTTATCACAGGCTAATCAACCGTGTCAGGGTGCATCGAGGCGATTGAGCCACATCTGCCAACCTTAATCCCTTACTTGATCAACACCCTGAACGATCCCAAGGTAGGGCTTTTCTAACAATACGATGACGTATCTCATCCCGTTTTTAAGCCTCTGGTTCGATCAATCACATGTTGGACTCTAGGTCGCTACGCGAGCTGGTGCACGCAACCTATTTCAGAAGAACATAAGAGTCTTTACTTCATACCCACTATGGAAGGTGTAGGTACAATCTAAGTGCTTCCTTCTCCTCTGCTCACGTTCCCATAGCTTCTCCGGATGGTACTAGATAACAACAAGAGAGTGCAGGAGGCTGGTTGTAGCGCCTTTGCTACCCTCGAAGAAGACGCTGGAGCAGAGATTGCCCCATATCTCGAGCCCGTCCTCCGCAACTTGGTGTTTGCTTTCGACAAGTATCAACATAAAAACTTGTTGATATTGTACGATGCAGTTGGCACTCTGGCGGACGCTGTTGGACGAGCGCTGCAAAACCCTCTGTACGTTGAAATCCTCATGCCCCCTATCACACAAAAGTGGGAAAAACTCAAGGATAATGATGAAGACCTGATACCATTGCTCGAGGTACGTACCCTGGTGAAAACTTGTTTCGAAACCCTCGCGACTAAGGATTTATCCGCTCAGTGTTTGGCCTCCGTGACCATCGCCATGGGCCCGGCCTTCTTACCGTACGCTGGCCCCGTGTTCGGAAGGTGCAATAGCCTTATCCATTATTCTCTATTGGAGTACCAGCGGTACCAGCAGAACTCTGACCTGGACGAGCCTGACAAGTCCTTCCTTGTGGTGGCTCTCGATCTTCTGTCTGGCCTAACCCAGGGCCTTGGGCTGGCACTTGAACCGTTCATTAACAGCGGCCAACCACATCTGTTATCGTTATTGACAGTATGCCTGAAACACCCTCAGGCGCCGGTGAGACAATCAGCATATGCACTCGTTGGGGACATGGCCATGAGCTGCTTTGTCTTCCTCAGGCATTACATGCCAGGAATCATGAACGAGCTTATCCTTCAGCTCGACCCGGAGCCGAAGGTGGAATTCATCAGCGCGTCAAACAATGCCGCATGGTCCGTTGGCGAGGTGGCGCTCCGTTACGGCCCAGGCACGTGGAACTGTCATGATACCCTTGTCCGACCTAACCGTCTTGCTCTGACAGATGACCCCGAGTTTCGGCAATGGGTGAATCCCTTGATCTCACGGCTCATTCCCATACTTTTACACCCAAAGGCACCACGCAGTTTGCACGAGAATGCTGCGGTGTCGATTGGCCGCATCGGACTGATGCATCCTGCGCTGGTCGCGCCTCTCTTGCCCGAGTTCGTGCAGGCTTGGTGCCAAGCACTGTACGAAATCAGAGATAATGAAGAAAAAGACTCGGCGTTCCGGGGACTGTGCACGATGGTGCAAACGAATCCGGCTGGCATCGCGAAGGTACTCGTGTTTTTATTCGGTGCCGAATGACTGATCAAATTCCCACCGCTAGAGTCTATTGTGGTTTTGTAATTCAATTGTCCGATGGAACCATCCCTCCCCGGAGCTCAACGAAATGTTCCGGGCATTGTTGCAGGGGTTTAAGCAACACGATGCAGCGGGCTGGGCAGCGCAAGTTAGTACATTCCCACCTGTGATTCAGGAACGGCTAGCTGTGCGATACGGAGTATGAAAGCTCCGGATATGCCCATAACGACGATAACGACGATTGGAATACTTTGAAAAAAGTGAACGATTACAAGGGCTCTCAATCTCCTTTCTCAATCACGTTGTCCCCTCTATAGCTTGTTCCATTTGCTGTTATGCCAACTGTAGCATTGTTAACACTTTAACGCGTTGGTCGCACGACTCCGACCATTGCCGTCATGCAATCCCAATCTTTTTTATGTACTACTTCCTTACATTTGGTCATCTTTCTCCTTTTTTTCGTAGGTAGCAGTAGTTTAGTATGTAGCACATATCCCACTTCTTCCTAGGCAAAATTACCCATTGCGCCTCTTGTCGTTAAGTAGCATTAGTTAGTAGTTAGTAGTAGATAATAGTTAGTCTTTACCCGATCTGCAAGCACTAGTAGCTAGATACACAGTTATCCTTACCTAAAATGCATCTAGAGCAAGACTCCGCCGACATAACGTGTGAGTATGACATCATGAATCAGTACTTCAGTGATACGTGTTGGTCTAGAACCTTAGTTCCGCCTCAAAAGTGCCTTTTGTTCTCATACACACCACCCAGGCCGCCCGTCCTCGCAGCTCCCATACGAAATCCATCACCAAAGTTAACTCCGCCGCCATATAGCTTTCGGCGATTGTACTCTTGATAGGCGTAGTACAGCCCATAGCACAACCCCGCAAAGAGTGCGATACGGAAGAGGAAGCCAAACCACGATGAACCTGAGCTAGGAGCTTTGGTAGGCCACATACCAGACTTGTCGGGAGTCGATACTTTATGTATGGCAAGCGTGTGAGTGACTACAGCAATAATACTTTAGAGGATAGTTAGTTATGCTTGTTGTCATCACGAGCCAACGTGACATACTCATGGGCGTCATATACATCTCCGGTCATGGCGGAAAACCCTATGAAAGGGGCCAGCGGAAGAGTGGCGTTCTCGATGCGGAAGCAATCTGTCCATTCATCCCCTAGGCACAGCTTTTTGTTAGATGTCGGCCGATGGGGAACAAAAGAAGGTTACAACACATACATGCTTTGTATTGGATCTTGACCTTCGGAATAAGAAGAATTGATGAGTATCAATTAAAAAAAGGTGTAAGGCTTGCTTACATCGACGTAAGTACTCTTGACATATGTTACTTTCAATTTTGTAACGACATTGGTCCGTCGAAAGTTGGCCTGTCGCGAGAGGGGAACGTGAACAACATATTTGCTAAATGCGGGTTCGATACGTACAGAACACCCGCCCATGAGCTGGTCATCCCCATCATTGATGAAATTGAAGCTGGTCTGACCATCTCCGATCATACCGCTTACCCGGGGAAACGCATACCCATGGCGTGAATTGGGATAACTGTAGTGTAACATATAGGATTAAGCATCAGAATGTTATGAAACTGGAGCTCACGTATCAAGAAAGATACCAAGACCTGTAAACCGATCTATAACAAAAAGAAGTATCAGTGATACAGCAGGCGAGATAATCGATGATAAAAAAAATTAAAAAAACCTTGATTCCCAAAGATAGGGCCAGGCTTATTACGTTCTTGTGTGATCCACATGGCGAGACCGTCACCAAAGAGATGAGTAGAAGATCCGGAAACCTCGAATCATCCCTCAGCACACGCGCAGAGTTAGGCTACTATGAAGCCGTGGACCCTACCTTGAACTCCACTTCGATTACAAAGCTGGGAACCGATACTGGTAATCTCGACCACAGCCAACCCTGGTAATTAACGATCAATAAACGTGGCCGCGGATGAACATGAGTCAAGGGTCGACTACCATTTGGGAAGGTACTGGTCGTGTAAGTCGAATGTGTCTATTCGTGTTCTGGTGTGCATGGAATCGAGTCAGATCATCAAAAGAGCGCCATAGCATTGTAATCACGTACGACATAGGAATCGCCTGAGAAGTCCCACCATCTAAAGAATGGAATTTGACATGCGCCATTTGATTCCAGGTGTACACGGGTCTCACCTATTTTGCAGATCTTGATCAATATAGGGTGGGTACAACGAATGCGTTTGTAGATTCATTCCCTACGTAAAAATGGCAAAATGTTAGAAAAGATTTATGGGGCATTGAGATCACAGTCCATCCTTGGCGGAGTAAGAGCCGGCGCAGCAGCACAGAAAGTCGGAGAAATAACACTACGCAAAAAACTTTATCCGGTTTTTTTTTTCCTTCTTTTTTTCAAAGGAAAGACATCCGGATGGCGGTGCATTGAGGTGACTGAAGCCGACTCACCCTCTCGACATTCGCAATCCTGTCATCTGACGCAGCACATGTTACCTCGGCCACCCACGTTGCAAGGAGGAATACGGATAGGAACAACCGGATGGCGCTGCCCGACCAGTGCGACGTGAAAGATAGGTGCTTCATTGTTAATTTATTGAAAAGCTCGGCTGCCTCGACCGATGGAGACTAATTTGCTGCTGCTGCTGCTGCTAAAGAGTATGGGAAAAAGGCCCCAGAGAGGAGTCAAGGCGTGTTGATAGCAGGCGACGGTTGCCTTGGGCGCACGTGACGTGGTATATTTATTCAGGCTTAATAGCAAAAGCTATGCCGATCAAGGTATAATAGCGCAGGCAAGGGTTCAGAACGAACGTTCTCTACAAGACTGCACCCTCCTTCCAAAGGATCCTGTAGTGATCTTGATCTTGGCAATTCTTAGTAATAACCGATGATACGAACCCCCATCTCTGGGTGTGAATATGTGAATTCGCATCAGTGAATCCGTTACTTCGGTGATGCTATCGGGCATACAGCAATTTACAGTACAACTAACCTTGGCCCCGACGTCCCGCACCGCCCCCACGGTATTCGGACAACGCCAAGCGAGACCAGTCAGGACTAAGACCTGAGGTGACAACAGCAAATTGACAGCCCCTGCCCAGCCCATGAGGTCAAAAATGTGAACCGCCCCAATTCATTTTGTCTCCGCACGTTTTGTCGTCCAAATATGGAAGAGATTTTACAGCATTTTTTCCTTTCCGGGGTTCCTTGTCACATGTCAGATCTAAAAAGCCGGACAAGGAACGCAACCGTCGTGTTGTGTCTCTCAGCCACGAGCTCATAGCATGTTTGGTGTTACCACATCTCGAATTCTGATTTCCGTGACTATTGCAGGCGTTTTTATACTGTAATACTAATAAATTTGACAATGACGAGCTCTCCGTCATTTCCTCGTCATGCGCTTACCAGTCATTTTATTGGGTTCGTGACATTTTCTTCAGAAGCCGTAGCCAAATATGGATATACATCAATATTCTAGATATGAACTTTCCATACCCGGCCACGCTTGACTAAACGGCCACTCACTAGGTATATAAAGAACCCCCCTTCTACTACTATACTACGCCCACTGTCCCCATTTGATTTTACAATCCTCTCTCTAACTTACACATGGCTGTCAACTTTGCTCTCGGTACCAACTTGAAAGGGTGCGTTTCTCACTTGATCCGCCCACCCACGCTCATCCTCCCTCCCTCCAGCAAACAAGCCGATAACGTCAAGCGCGTTCAGATCCATGGTACGTTCATCCCCTACCCTCTCTGACGTAAGTCAATATCTAACCACTCCATCCTCGTTTAGTGGTCGAAGCGCAAGGGTTGCCACTGAAGGGATCCACCGCATCTCCCTCCTCCTCTGCCTATGTCACAATAGAGAGTCCAGGTATGGGCACCCTCCATCAAACCGGAAGCGCAGCCAAGGGAAAGAAGCTAGCCTGGCACGAAAACACAAGAATGTGAGCACCCTGTGACGAATTCGCCGATCACTCGGATAATTAAACTGCTCAATCACAGAGTTGAACTTAAACCTACCACACCCATCAAATTCACAGTCAAGCGACAAGCTATATGGCCTATAGCACATCATGTGCTAGGGTCCACCGATACGTACAAGCTCAACAAGCTCATTGAGATGCAAGGGAAGAATGATAGAGAAACATGCAAGTTTTACGTTTTTTGCTGTATGAATTATTTCGGCTTACCTTTTTTAATTGCTAGGTATAACGCTCTCCCTGAACCCGGAGATGGAGGGGGCATCGAAGCCCTCCATTGTTGTAAATATTCGGGATCTGGACACTCAGGAGAGGGTACAGCAAGTCAGGGACTATGCGGCTTATGCAGCTTCCATGAGGTCGAGAAGAGGAACGATGGATAGTCTTGCTTCCTCTTCGGAAGAAGGCTCTCCGACATCCTCAGCATCCTCATCGGGCTTACCAGTTAGCCCACTGTCAAGCTCCCCCTCTACTTCCATCTCATCATCCCCTCCGCCATCCTCGCGCTTGTTACCTCAACCACCCCCGATCTCGTCACCGGTGACGGCGGAGGCTGTTGCAGCAACATCAGTGATGTCAGCTGTCATTGCCTCACCTGCCGCTCCTTCGACATCTCCATCGTCCACATCGCTGTTAAATCGGCACCACTTGTGAACTTCCTCAAAAAGGGGAGATCATCATAGTTACAGCAATCATTTCGTCATGTGCTTTTTTGGGTTTGTAGTGGAAGGGAATTCGGAAGACTTTCCTAACTTATTTAATTGTTCTGAATGGGTTCTGCGTTATAATTGAGTACATTGACCAACAAATTGGGTATCTTCTCTATATGTACGTTCACAGCATAGATGTATAAATGTAACACGTACATCAGATAGTCATGACATGCATTGCCTTCTTGAGTCGCACAAAGAATTACACAAATGCCTCTCAGTTCTCATTGAATTATATTCCATGATTACATCATTACGCAGGAAGCTCAAATTTCATCCCTTGAAGTACTCTGCATAATATTGTTAAGCTTGAAGCACATACAGTCACCAAGAACTCTTACTTTGTAAAGTAGACGTAGAAAAAGTCTATGTAAAGCCCAGTTTGGACAATCCCTGCCACGACTGAAATAGGGTCAACGGTTCCCTCCGTAGCATACCTGCCAACGAGTTATTTTTAGAAAACCGGTTTGCGAATGTGGGATTGGATAGCGGCGCGACGTGTACGCTTCCCATGACACGTGTCAGCCGCCTGGCTCCGAGACATACACAGCCAAGGGAAGCATATAAAGAGGGATAGGAGGGGGGGTGGGAATAAAGCGCGTACCTGTATATCCAGTTCGGGATGTATAATGCGCGATAGGCACCGAGCGCAGCAAGGTAATGAGTTGTGATAGTCTCAGCCTCTCCGGTGCGTTGAAGCATGAACAACTGGGGAAGTATGGCAACCGATTCCAGGAAGATGGAGGAGGACCATAGGATTTCTCTTATCGTGAATTCATAATTGAAGATGAGGCCTAGGATCAGGCATGGACCGAGGAGGTACTCAATCTTGAAGGTATCGATGGCAGGGTCGTGGGTTGGTCTGCATGCGCATCAGCGAAAAGGGGGGGGGGGGGGG
>AYNK01002617.1:0-14378 GCA_000497225.1 Amanita jacksonii TRTC168611 | reverse complement strand
CAGCTGCCTACATTATGACAATGAGTATGTAGATGACATTTTCATCTTTTTACACTCCTGATATTGTTATGGTCACTTGGGTAAAGTCTCTCAGGCAGCAACAAAGGCTCCTGGATGATAGGCAAGGAAGGGGTCTTGATTCTCAAGTGAGGGTTGCACTAGGTTGTGACTCAACATTGTATCCCTCCTGTAGTGGAGGTGTCTAACTCAACAGTGACAAGGCAAGCTCAAGGAGGGGAGATGATGATTGTATACAAAGCTGGGGAACTAAGGGAGAATACATGGGGGTTTATATAGACAGAGGAATGCTAAATAAGGAAGGGGATGCATCAGCAGAAAGGGCACATCAGCTATCCTAATATGGATGGTGACACATCAGCACAATGGAAAGGACATGTCATGGTTCTAGAACAAGTCCATGAAGTCTGAGGACTTGTGGAGAATGTCCATGAATGTTCTGGAAGCATGTAGAACATTCTACAAGGTGCCATAAAAGGAAAGCTAATGAAACAAGAAGGGATAAGTAAAGAAATGTAATAGGATGTATAGAGGAAAATGAATGGGGCTTATAGTTCATAACAGATATGTGTCAGTCCTCAATCCAAGGGAAAAACTGTTGTATTTCAGGAAGCATTGGCCCACAGATCTTCAAGATCATGTACTGAACTGTGTGGAACAAGTTGTAAGACTTGTGCTATCATTGCTTTTGATTAACAGTAACATATGAGATGTAGTTTATCAAGCATTACCAGCAACTGAGCAAAGACAATGAGAAGGCAAAATTACCCACAAAGACTATCAGGAAGAAAGGTATATGAGTATTACTCCATGAGCTTAGCAATGATGAGAATGAGAGTTTTGACCAACATGCAAGTGCCCCTGCTGACCCAGATCGCCCATGGTCTTTGGCTTTCCATCAATACATGGATGCTGTTGACCATGTTACAATTGACCGCTCTTTTTCCTCTCTTACTACATTATGCTTACTCTTTCATCAGACTAGCTATTGTCTGATTACACATTCCTTCTTACATATGCTTACCAACCTTATGACACCATATGATACCAGTATTGCACCATAGCTTATGCATCCTGGTATCTGGGGACTCTTAGATTATGCATCCCACTGTCAGGGGACTTTTCCCTTTTGTATAAGCACTACTGTGAATGCAAGCTAAGCGTCAGCTTAGTATTAACAGTCAAACTGTGAATACTTCTGAGGAACTGATTAATCCCAAGTCTCTGACTTGAAGCATTAACTCAGCGAATCATAAACTGTATCAGACCAAGTCCCCAAGGATTGGTCAATTGTTAAGTGGTGGGGAGCAAGTCAACATCTAATAGCACTGTATCCCAATATTCACACTATAGCTGGCAGGTAAATTCCTCTTGTTTCCATCCTGCATGGGCATCTCTCACACAGCATTATCTTGCCATTATGTCATTGTCAGTTTCAAGCAAGTGAGCATTTTTGCAAGGTGGTCTTACTATTACAAAAAGAAGGAATAGACTCAAAGGGGATATTGTTGAGGCCCTACAATGTGTCAAGTGTGCTATACAACATGACTTATTATTCAGGGAGCCATCACCATCTTCTGCTGTTGAAGCTGAGATTGATGATGAAGATGACAGGGGAAATGACAAAGTTGCTCCTGAGGAGACTGCAGAAGGCTGGGATGAAATACTAATAGACAACAATGATGTAGAAATGGATGTTGAGTTGTACTGTGATTAGCTAGTACACCTATAACATGTTTCACTACTGAGCCCTGGCCTAGGCCAAGCCACATTTGGGGGCTTAGGCTTGGCCCCACTTTCTCCTAGGCCCCAGCTGCCTTGTGCCAGGCCTAAGCCACGTCTCTTGGGCCAAGCTGGGCCCGGAAAACACTATCTGCTGCAAACAAGTTTCTGAGGTGCTTATGCCAACATGATCTGTTATTTTGTGAAGAGGCTAGCACACAGTTCAAGGTGGAGGAATGTGGGGATCCTGATGCTACTGCAGAGAATGAAGGCTGGGATAGAATAGTTGAGGATCTTGATGATGATGAGGGCTACATAGATGATGACATAGAGGAGGTATTTGTATAAGAGGTGGCATGGTAAGGCACTACTGTGACCTACACTTGTCTGTGTAGTACATGATACAACTGAGCCAATGCCACCATCGCATAACAAAATAGCAATTTAATTTGTGATAGTGGTTAAATTTTTAGACGATGCGTCCACAATAACTGAAACATGAGATCATCATGTTGTGAGACAATGGGCGCGCAGTCCATTACACCTTGGGGCCTCGGGACGTCAAGGTTTACGAAGGGTGGGTACTCCACCATCCCCTCTTTTCCGGACCAGTCGAAGTCTAACATCTTGAACTCTAGTCCATCCTTCTTGACCATGATATTGGTATCGCGCAAATCACCATGAACCATCTGGTCTTGGTGAAGATCAGATAATGCAGATCGAATCCGCTCCCTCAGTCCCTCGGGCGGATCCACTATTTCGACTAGTCGGATCCATGATTCATCTAAGAGCTCCATGATAATCATCATCCAACCACCAGGAAGCATTTCGCAAGCGATCAATTCGGGTGCGTACCCTCTGTTAGCACACCACCGATGTACTTCTACTCCATACCTGCGAACCAATTTGATGCAGATCTGGCGGCCGTTCATTTTGCCGGTGAAAAGAAGAGGCCGATCGCGAAGCGTTGATCCGTATTTAAATGGAATCATTTGGTTGTCCACTTTAAACTGTGATGGGTATGGGAAGACCTTGTATAGTGGGGGCCGTTGCGAAAGGTGGTTTGCAGATCTAGAACGCCTGTTGGAGCACGTTGGCTTGTTGGAGCTCTCAGAGTAAATAGACCGCAGTTTTAAAATGGCACGCTTCAATGCCAGCGTGTGACGGGCAAGAACGGCATAAGCTTCTTCATTGGTTCCATGAAAATCAAGCATCAGATCCGCGAATATTTCGAGCGTTGGCCGATCAGTCAAAGCAAAGCCACCGATACACATGCGAGGGCCTGTCTGTCGTTAGTTGTGCGATTGGTAAGGGGTACTGGATAGCTTACCGACCAATGTAATCATAAAGCAAGGATGACAGCTATATTCGTCCAGATGTAGTTTCCCCTCTCGACAGAACGCAGTATAATAGTTCAGTGACTGGAGGGCGGGCTCTCCGTCTCCAAGCGTAATTTCGTTCTTCAGCTCTAATATGACTACCGGGTTTTTGTTCACGACGATATGACCATCCGTTCGAACATCGGTGTTATTGACCGAAGCAGGGTGGATGTCGATGCCATAAAACTGAACGGTATCAAGAAACGCCTGTCGGCGGTCTCCTTCATTGTCGTAGAAATTACACATGCGTCCCCTTAGCAGATCAGCGAATTCATAGTCCTTCATTGTCGGAACTGCTTTCTTGCAGTCATCAGAAAATTCACCGAATATACTGTCAATTAGTGCCAAAGGCACGCCATGTTGGCGGAAGAGTGGGCGGGTACATGCATAGAAGGTCTTTTTTTTATTTTGAAACGCAGCAAAAACTTTTGGGCTAGCTTGTGCTGAGGGTTTATCATCCCCCCTGGCCCTGAATGTATTTTCCCTCTGATCGCTCAATCGGATAAGAGGAAATTCGGGGACGGCGTCAGAGACAGGCGTAATATGGGAAGAGGCTTTGGATAGGCAATCAGAACTTCAAAGGATACAAGTTTAATAAAGCTTACTATCAGGGATTTCTACAACGAGGTGCAAATTGCCTTTAGGAACGTCGGGAAATGTAACTGAGAGCTCTCTAGTGAGTATGATAGGTGACCGGAGTGATTTGTCCTGAGCATTTCTAAATAGTTCGTCGAGATCTTCGTCGTTAAAGGGAATTGATGTCTTCCATAGAATAGGATCATTGCCGCCAAACTGATAATTCGGTAGCTCCTGCTCGATAGTTTTTATGAGGTCGAAGCCCAATTTGTTGGTGAGGATCTCGATGGCGAACAGTCTATTATCCGGGACAGTGAGGCAAAGAAGGCGAAGAATACGAGCTAGCCAAACAATGTTAGACATGCAGAAAAGGGAGGAACGATGAGGTTCATTACGGATATAAGCATCCACAATAAGGTGAAGGCAGTCGTCCTTTGGAGATTCGGCAAAAAGCTTGGACAACTTAACGAAGTTGCGTAGAGGTTTGACACTATCCCTGGCAGCATGAACAAGGTCTAAGAACTTCTGATCGTCCATGGTCTCATCCAAAGGAACGGAGACGAAGCGAAGCTGGATGTCAGCAGCCTTCACCTCCAGCCCTCGAGAAGTCCCGATTTCCTGCACGATTGCCTTTCCAAGGGATATAACATCATCACTTGCCCCAATGTTTTTGAGCTTGACATTGAATAATTTGGATAGATCCTCGCCGTAGACGATACAATTAATCACTAGCTCTGATGACATGAGGCATGGGGGTCAACGTTCGTCACGTGCGCCGTGAACGTGATACGCGACTGCCCACGCAGCTGTTCTCCCTTTCCTGGACGCGTCGATTATTTCGATGAGCAGAAACGGAAGCACGGCCGCGGGAGTAATACAGATCCTTGCTACAACGGTGGCCTTGGAAGCACCCCAATGCCATTATACCGCTTATGAGTTTCAGACTCATGCAGGACCTGAATGATGGTGATCTCGTCGATGACATTGCTAAAACATAATAACAACACGGAGACGACTTTTGGTAGCTCGTGCGTGGGAGGCACAAAATTCCAGCTACACGACTTTAAAATACTAGTACGCACTAGGGAATTTTCAATTTCCGGCTATAATTACATCGAATGCTTCCTCGATGATTGATACCATTGCCACTCATAGTTATTTCTAGTTCATAATTCTCTGCCAATTCAGATTTGGTGCTCTTTCAATGGGAACTATATTAATCTACTCCGGACTCGTACTCTGAGCAGCTCTTCTTAAAAATGGGCGCCCGATCAGGGAGTACGCAGATTTGGAAGGCATGCGCAGCATGTGTGTGCCATTTTACAAACTATACAGCTGCTCTTGAATGTCAGTAGGTGCTTGTCGTGAGGACTTTACGCATGCAGACAGGGCCCATTGTTTGCGTTGTTGTAGGTAAATACGCATCATCGCACCTTGAAACTTTAGCTGCGCTAGTCCGAATAGAGCGGGTACGTATCTTGAACGCGGGTACCAAACAACCCCCGACCACTGTGCGTTGGAAGTTGATTATGGGCCCGTAGTAACGGCCAAGTTTGTTAGTTCGCCCTCGTTCAAGTGTTGCTTCCATAAAGGCATGCTCATGCGCTGATGGGTACAACAATTCGTCGGCATAGATCAATGGCGTTATGAAAATGGCCTGTTCCCCTGTACAAATGTAGTCATGGTCTTTCTTACATGGAGGACCTACGACCCTTCCTGAAATCGTAAGGATCCTCGTTTCGAGGGCGGATACTGATAGATGACGGAAACGAAACTTGTTGGAAAGGCTCTGTACGTCCTTAATTTTTCAATGTTTCCCCCTGACACATTGCCCTCGCGTTTTAACGTTAAGGTGTCATCAAGTATTCATGGCAAACAATCGGTCAGTTCTTTCCCTCTGTGACATGTGTCAGTTTTGAGGATCACCAAAGGCAATGACACCATCGGCCTTGTTATAGGTATTATTGTGACTGGATCTCATGGCTTTATCTATCAATACATCATTGTAGAGTGGTTCCTCTTAGATCTGCGGAATGATATTGTCTGGTTGGTATCCAGGCAGTTTTACCAGGATTTGAGGTTGATACTACTGGCAGTTGCCCATCAATTGGCAGCTATATTCGTGCAACTCCCCCCACTTGGCACCCCGCGCGGTATAAAAATTCAAGGACCGGAAGGCGGGCTCTCCAGCTCCAAGCGTAATTTCGTTCCCTCACCTCTGCTATAATTACCGGACTTTTGTCCACGAGAATACGACCATGTGTCCGATCAAACCACTGAGATGGACGTTGATACCGTAACACCGCATGGCACCGAGAAAAGTCCGTCGGCGATCTCCTTCATCATTGTAGAAATTACGCATTTCTCCCCTTGGCAGCTGTTAAAATCTGTAATCTTCTGCTGTTGGTACCGCTTCCCTGCAATCATCAGAAAATTCGCCGAATATGTACTGTATGCTGTCAAATAAACAGAATATGAGGCAATCCGGAGTGATGCCAAGAGCAATTGATCATACGTATCACCGAGCTTCTTTGATCTGGTCGAGGCCGGTCATTGGACTGCTGAGGCAGAAACGTGCTTAGGGGCAGCCACTCTAGTTGTGAACGGATTTAATTACCACGCTAAATATAAAATATCAGCTCTACTCGGCAACCCTACTCCGCTAGCGTTATCTTTACTACTGAGACGATTGAATAGGGTATATTGGACACATTGACCGGACCGATCGCCGCGGTTCTAAACCCATATTCCTGTTCATTGAGATGGAGCATCAAAGCAACAATTCACAGGGGGGCGGGTAATTGTAAGCTCTGACAACATCCAGCTGACGAACAACGGCCTATCCCTCTTACCTGTATCTCAGTGTCCGAGTGCATCTACAGGGGTCTACGACTCTCTTAACTTGTAGTACCTTGTTCTTGCGGCCGAAAACAAGAAAGCCCGCGGCGGTAAATGGAGGTATCACACAGGAAACGGTGCCTGGAGCGTTTGACAGCCTGACTAGGATGGAGATATTACAGCATACATCATGTATTTTTGTGCGCTAAGAGAACCATTGCACGCCAACGCCAAGCCGCTCTCAGGTAGTACATCGAATGGACTAAAAGTACACAATTTAACAGTCAGTAAATCGAAATAGAAGATATGCTCAGAAAATCTTTTCTGTCGTCCCCATGAATTGTACACGAAGCCAAACCATCCAAATCACCAGTCACCTTGTTGATCACGATCCGTGAGAGGCACATACTAAATGGGCCAAGAGGAAAGCTTAATTTTGGGGCTAATAAAACAAATGGGGAAAGAACGAACGGAAACGCTCATAATAGATTGCTGGGTTGTTTGCCCATTCTTGTCCTTGTCAACCTGTTGTACGTCTTGCATGTAGACACCGACGGGAATAAACATTCTTCCTGGGCTAGCAAGCTGTTCTATAAGCGTCGGAGGAACTGTTGGCGGCGCTGCTCCAACGTGAACGGCATCGTAAGGACCTAAGAAATTTAGGTCATGGAATCGCATTACAAAAAGAAGTTTCCAGATGATACCATTATCTTGGCGTCCTTGGCGTCCGTCGCCTACGATGACTTCGATTTGCTTGGCATCCAAGGCATCGCCGAGCCCATCATTCCTGAGGTTCTCAATGGACCAATTAGCAAGCTCCGGCACATGTTCAATGCCGACGACTTTGCCTGATTCCCCCACGATATGGTGGAATATGGCAAGAAGGTAACCCGAGCCGCTGCCCACGTCTAATACTTTAGCTCCCGGTTTTAAAAACGGAAGTAAATTTTCAGCGGCGTATGCGTGCTGAAAATAGATTTCCAGTTATCGAAGTTTGGAAGATTCAGAATGGATAGATACGGACCATATGCGGGGCACTAATGGTTGCACCGTGCCCTATTCTCCTAGAATGTGCAAAGAGAAGAAACCTTTCAGCCATCATATAGCCGGAGCGCTTGGCATCTTACGCAACTGGGGTGCGTCCTCATAGGCGCTGGACCGATCCCTAACATAGTTTGCCCGATCCACACGAGTCATCGCCTATAAGGGAAGCACGATCAACTCCAACGGTGTACAAAGGGGGAGAATGGAATCTCATCCTAACAGCTTTTGCAACCTCAGACTTGAGGATCCCATGAGACGCGAGATTAGCAACTAGCTCGCCGTTAGTTTTACCGGTTGAACGCCACGCCATGACAGGGAGGAGAAGGGACGATAGCACTAATGGGGTGATGAAACGGTAAGGTGACCTCATTTTTACTCAATCGGGTTGGCGGAGTTTGCCTGTGGCGTTGCAAGACAACAATGGAAAACACATGTCAGTTTGCTGTACTAGAACTATAGTCTTGCTTAGTGGGTATCGATGCGTGGATGGATAAACGGGGAAACCAGAATGAATATGCTTCAGAAATTGAAATGGTTTGCACCAGGCTGTATACCCCTTTTATTGGCACCGCGGCTGCCCAGACAGGGCAACCGTGGGATTTCCGAAAATCGTGTTTGATTACCCCCAACAGCTATAGCCTTGAGATATGCCACCACCATCCTCCTATATAACACCTCATTTCTGACACCCCGTTTCAACGTGATGAGCATCTCTAGTACTCCTCTCGGACAATTGCTCAAGGTGGTCTTTGCCGTGAGTTTACTGTTATGATTTTTGGCATCCGCATGTCTTCAACGTTCCTGACTGCGCCTTCGATATAGTCCATTCTGGAGGTATTTCTCCTGTGCCTTTCTGGCTATATCCTTGCTGGAAAAGGCATCTTGGACAAGAAGACGCAGAAGGTGTGTAGGCCCGGTAGGATTCCAGGTATCGACTTATTATGGTCCATAGCAAATCAACCGGCTCAACGTATCCTTGTTCACCCCCGCGCTCCTTTTTTCAAAAGTCGCATTTTTCCTATCGCCAGGTATGTTTGGATCAAACGTTCTGAATCCCCTTCCTGACCCTAAATGCCACAGCGAAATTGCAGGAATTATGGATCATCCCAATCTACTTTACAGTAGTAACTTTGGCTTCCATGATTGTGGCGTTTGTCCTCGGCACTATATGCAGGTTAAAGAAGTCTCAAAGGTACTTCCACTTCAGGGCAAAGGGATTATTAACCATTCTTTGTTGCAGGAGCTTCGCCATGGCGGCTGCCATGTTCATGAACTCAAATTCATTACCAATAGCCCTTATGCAAAGTCTAGTTGTGACCGTTCCTGACTTAAAATGGGACGCGGATGATAACAAGGATATCATGTTGGGCAGAGCTCTGACGTACTTGGTGCTCTATAGTACCCTTGGTATGGTGGTAAGCCTCCTGATATCCAACTGCTCCACGTCTCCCTCACTTTCAAATAAAGGTTCGTTGGAGCTATGGAGTAACGTTACTCTCCCAAGCCGATGACGAAATAGAAGATGCAGCATCGATGGACGACGAACGACGTCCTCTTCTTCCGCCGCCCGGGGATGAGGCCACGAGCTACACGCACATCTTTCCCAGGTCTCCTAGTACCGGGTTCAGTGAGCGTGAATACTCACCCCAAAAGGCTGGAGTTGGCACACAACGAAGACGGCATCTTCGCCCTCAGCGCCACTTGACTCCATTTTATTCTTTTCCCAACACACCTGTCTTGTCACACAGTGAACTTTCAAGCGACTCGGCCTTCACCTCGGAGGCGGCTTCAGATGACGGAAGTCTCGATGACAGTTATGATCCTCTACATGACTCTGGGCATCGACGCTCGTCGTTTCGTACCTTCAACGATCTACAGGGGCGAAGGAGCCTAGCCAGGACGCTTCTGCGCAGCCTTAAAGCTATTAATAATTTCATGACCGCCCCTCTTTGGGCAGCAGCGGCATCCTTGCTCGTTGCCTGCATACCCTCACTTCAGCATGCACTGGAGCAACACATTACGCCCGTCAAAGGTGCTATATCGTCGGCTGGCAAGTGCTCAATCCCATTGACATTGATCGTACTTGGAGCCTACTTCTATCCCATGCCGAGCGAGAAAGATAAGGACAACCAGACATTTCGACCAAATGGGCCTTTCTTGAACCGTATCAAGTCTTGCCTCCGCTTATGCCCACCTGACGATCCAATAACTGAACGCCAGCATGGAGAAACAAGAACGGTTATTGTCGCCGTTGCGTCTCGGATGTTTATCACGCCTCTGGTATTGCTGCCGTTGATGGTGGTCGGCACTAGGTTCGACCTTCATGCCGTGTTCTCAGAGTGCGTGATGTATGTGTGGCTCTTTATGCTGCGAATTAATCAGGACCCCCATCTTACAGCCCTGTCTTCGTCGTCTCCAACGTGCTCTTGCTTTCGTCTCCCCCGGCTTTAACTCTGGCTCAAATAACGCAAGCTGCATCAGGTGAAGCATTCGAAAGGCTGATCAGCAGAACGATCTTTTGGTCTTATTGTATTGTTACGCCTCCCATGACGATTGCATATGTCGTAATTGGTCTGATACTTGCAAAGCTTTGAATCATCAAGCTCCACTTCCCATTACCGGTCTTATCTTCCCACAATCTGCTTAGATCTTAGCATTGTGTGCATTGTTTAAGTTATCCTTTCTGCTCTCAATGCTTCTTTTCCACTTGCATCGTCATACATTCATTCCCATCTAGTCACAGACATAGCTGTACTTGTATGATATGTTCACAACACATCTCAATATTCCCGCTGGAAATTAAGCTTTTAAGGTCCGGATATTGCCCTTGTCATATGGAGATGGTATGCAGGTTATATGGTCACCAATGATAAACATATTGCGTCTTTCATTATAACACAGCACGTCTAGAAATGGAGCAATCGTGTGCTCAGGAACGCATGAGAAAATGTGGATTTTCAAATCATGATCGCTAACAAGGACTCCGTTCCAGATGTGCTCAAGGATGGATCTTGATCCTTACGAGCAGGAACCAACAATGCTAGCCAAGAAAATCAGAGCTTCGTGTACGAATTCTATACACGGCGGTCCACTAGTGGCCCGTGAGACGGATTGAAGACGCAATAATCACGGCAACGCGTAGCCCAGGATCAGGACCCCAGGTTGTATCAGGGAGCCAAAAACAGGTGCATCATAGTTTTGCAACAGCGTTGTATCAAAACGAATGTTCGGGATAGCACTGCGCCGATAGGGCGTGGAAACGATAAGCCTTTCCCAGGGGCGATAAGACGCGCAGCTATCACTTGCTCCCATTGGTAGATAGGGAAATCAGCGTCGGCTGAGGGAACGCCTCACTACAGTGGCAATGCGTCATTGAATTGAGGATGATTTTCGTGAGATGGATCTTATTTGGCGTCTGAGTTTTTTGAGCTCCTAGTCTCAAAGTGCTCGCAACTGATGCACCGAGCCGTTTCCGGACCCGGTTGGCACAGAGAAAACACGTTCATCTAGTGTAGGCGACGTGGAAGCTAACAACTATCAGAAGATTCGGAGGTGGTGAGGCCTAGTAAGGAAATTGATCCGTCACGTGCGATAGGCGAGAAGGAGTGAGAATCACATGCGAAACAAGTGTAAATCCAGGAAAGTATTAAACATGTCATCCTCGCTGCTATGTATTTCACTCTTTCACACTCTTCTTCACCATGTCTACTCAGACGCAGACCACGACCCAACAACCGCAACAAGTTCCAGAGCTTACCATTCTCCATAGGATGGCCTCGATCCCTCTCATATCGTCTTCCCTGGAGACGATCAATGACGCCTTGACCTCCAATTCTTTCACGAGGCAGACCTACACCACCGCCAAGGGGCTTTCCAGCTCCGCACGCAAGTATACTGAACCCCTGCAGATGCGCTTGGCTCCTCTAATTGAGCGCGCTGACGGTTATGCCAACATGGCGGTGGACGCGGTGCAATCAAGGTACCCTTATCCGTTCAAGGCCAAGCCGGAGGAGGTTGTATCGCTGGTTCGCGAGAGACGCCAGAGTGCTATCAGCGTTGCGAACAAGGCCATTGATGAAAAGATCAAATCACCCGCGTTCAATATGGCGCAAGGAATTGATCAGGTGCTCCAACATGTTTTGATAAAGTTCCCCGCGCATATACTTACCCCCTTTTATCAAAGCAATTCGCTCCCATAGTGGACTACTTTGAGGTGGCCGTCACCCGCCTGAACTCGGAAACGGGATCACCTCAGCCGCGCCCCGAAGCCAAGTATCAATACCAGCGCGCCATTGCCTTGTCAAAATCGTTGAAGGATCATCTATACGTCTATTCCAATGAACAACTGAAGCATCTACAGGCGCAGTCCGCTATTGTGTGCGTTTCATTGCACTTTAGCCGCATATATCGAGTTGCTGATATGCTTCCCGTGCCTCAGTCAAAGGGCGATAGATACTGCTCAAGCGATTACGCAGTTGGCCTCGTCTTCAATCAGCTCAGCTCAGAAGCGTGTTCACGAGCTTTCTGACACGATGCTGCAAGAACTGCACAAACTGCAGTCATCCACCGCTTCTATGTCCGCCTCCCTACAATCTACGGCATCTTCCACCCTACATGACTCCACATCTCACATCCAGCACGCATACAATGATATCTCTTCCCGTTTGTCCTCCACCGCGTCTGACCTCTCATCGATAATCACCGACAAGCAACTTGCTCTCCCGGATAAGGTTTCAAAAGTAGGAAAAGAAGTACAGGAACAGATCAGTCCCCTCTTGGAATCAATTCGGAAGAGTGTAACTGAGATCCTCGCCCGCGGAAAAGCAGAAGCGTCGGGTGTAGTACACTCATTTAACGGAGCTAGCAACGGCCGTACAAAACAGGAATGAACGTTCCTTGTACAGTATCAAGTCCCATCATAAGGCATTATGCATTATGGTTGATGATTTTGTCTGGTAGATTTGTTTCATCCGTTGTTGTACGCTTATGGACACTTTACTTTGCCTTTCGCAAATTCAAGTTGAATTACATCCTAATTAGATTCGTATGGTCTTTGTTACTCCCGCGATACAAGAATACATTACAGGCTTTGGGCCAATACTCTATATACGGCAAGGCGGTTTGTTGACCTGCCCAGTCTGCCGGGCAACCTAAGTCGCCGCCGTAAGACTTTTGCTTCTTTTGGTCAATCCTCCTGCAACGAGAGCGGCCAAAAGCAGGAGAACCCACTTTCCCAGTCCTCTGGAAGTAGGTCTAACATCTGCTGGCGGGCCAGTAGGCCGGGTTGGCAAACTGACACCAAGTGCAGTCTCAGCGGTCTTAAGTTTCTTGCTCTAAGATGACGATTAGCTAATGGGAGAAAGGAAGATGTGAAAGGGATGTACCGTATAAGGGGGAAACCTGAAACCGAGAATCTTGTCTACCCTGGGGGTCGACAATACCTCAGTAACATCTCTGAGAATCCACCACCTACTTACCAGCTTGGGGGGTCGATGGATGACCTCAAGTGCGTGAAAATATCGAAGGTGTACTTTCCCGTATGTGCGCCATCTAATGCGGGGCATGATATGTGAGTATCAAGAAAGGTAGTCTAACAGGTTGAAATATACATACATCCACTGGGCCCGACGCCACCAAATGGGAGTCCATCAACTAAGTAGAGGTTTCAGTAAATGATCAAAAACCAATGAGGCATAATATTGTGAACCTGCGCAATGAATAACAGTCTCGTTGGCAACGGCAGCACCGCTCTTGGTGTTTCGGAATACTGGGTTAGGTTGTAAGGTGGTGTGGACCTGGCGTAATTCGGTTATGGGCTTACCCTTCTTCTTGATTTCATCGTCCCTCGAAAAGACATAGAGGGCAAGAGGATGATCACTGCCATAAGTGGATGTTGAATTTTCGCTTCCTGGTAGTAACATACAGAGATGGGCGTACCGCTCGTTGATGAATGTGATGGCCTCGTCAATATCCGCGATAGGTACGATCGGCAAGACGGGGCCAAAAATTTCCCTTTATATAAACATCTCAGCCGTGGCCACTAAAAGCAATCGTCAATACGCACTCTGACATTAACGCATCTTCTGCCGTGACATCTTTCACAATCGTCGGCGCGATATATTTCTTCTCTTCGATAGTTTCTCCACCAATGACAATCTGTCCCTTTGTGGCGTCAAGTAAACCTTTGACACGTCTGAAAGCTCCAGGAGAGACCAAGTTGCTGAATTGGTCGTCCTTTATCTGGCCGTCAGGGTAGAATTGCTTGTATCTATGGGGTGCGGCTTAAAAAAGGTTGCAAGGGTAGAAATAGGACGGGAAGAAGCTCACTGAGCAATCAAGGCATCGATAAACTTGTCCTGGAATGATCTTGGGACAAGGATATAGTCCGGTGCCACGCAAGTTTGGCCGGCGTTGACCACCTTTCCCCAGAGAATACGGCGTGCGGCAGTCTCTAGGTCGCAGTTGGGATCGATGATCACAGGCGATTTGCCCCCGAGCTAAAGCGAATAAGAACTTTTTGAGTAAAGAATAGCTGATTGGGTCGACGAGACTACCTCCAAAGTAACAGGTGTAAGGTGCTTGGCAGCAGCAGTCGCAACAATTTTTCCGACACGTCCATTCCCTGGTTGACAAAATCGTCATGTCAGGGTCAACCCGACGCAGTAAAGAAGTGGGTCTCACCAGTGTAAAGGACTATTTTCAAAGCGGCGGGCCGCGTCAGTTCCTTTTGCGTTGCAACGTGAACGACACTTACTATGATCCCATGGTAACTCGAGTAACTACAGGGTGGGGGGGGGGGGA
>AYNK01004850.1:0-12915 GCA_000497225.1 Amanita jacksonii TRTC168611 | reverse complement strand
CTGTTAGTAATCAAGTTATACAAGGAGCTAGGGCTCAACAGGTATGAGACAAGTTAAAGATGTGGATTGGGTTAGAAAGATGAAGCAGTAAGTGCTCATCTTATATACTGTGCACTGTTTGTGCACTACAAATGTTCTTATCTACTCATTAAGTACATCCTTGTATTCTAATAATACTGCTACAATAGAATGAGTAAGACAATAGAGTATCTGAGTCATTCAATGTATTGAATGAGTCAGATTATGATTCATAGTGACTCATGTGAGCCTCATGTTACAATGGCATTTATCCCTCATGCCCATTGTTCACTATATTAGATAGATAAGGTGTGAATGCTCAGTCATCTCATATAATAGATGAGTCAGTATGATTCTGTCATAGATAGAATTGTTCTAGAAGTCCTCTATTATATTGAGATATTGTGATTGATTGAGTGTTACTGCAATCAGAGGTCTACCAGTATTCGATCAACGCATCACTGGTATTTTCCCACGCTTGTGATTGCATCGCAAACCACTTGTTTGCTCAACATCCTTGTATTCTAATAATACTGCTACAATAGAATGAGTAAGACAATTGAGTATCTGAGTGAGATTATGATCCATGACAACTCATGTGAGCCTCATGTAACAATGGCATTTATCCCTCATGCCTATTGTTCTCTATTTTAGATAGATAAGATGTGAATGACCAGTTATCCATATAATAGATGAGTCAGGATGATTCTGTATGAGTAGAATCATTCTAGAAGACCATTATTATATTGAGTTACAGTGATTGATTGAGTGTGACTACCAATCAATGATCTACCATTATTTTATCAATACCCTTAGCTGGGGTTGGGCAAGTTGAAAGAGGGAGAACAAATGTCTATACAAAGCTGGGGGGTCTGAGGTAGAATACAGGCTTGGTTATATACAAAAAGACCAGTGGCTGTGTCTGTTTGTTGATGTTATGCCTCCCTGGTGAGATAGAGAAAAGGGTAAATAAAAGTAAAGCTGAAAGGTACCTTATAAGTTAGGGTTGAAGAAAAGTGAACATAAGAAATGTAATGAAAGATGAAATGACAAGAATGTAAATGTAATGAAAAGGGCTTAGCAATAGAAAAGTGAAAAACAGGCCATGTTTGTAACTTTTGCCTTGGTCTCATCATTGTTGCTCTTACTCTTCAAGAGGATGTATTGTAGCAGTCACCAGTTTCATTTCCTGTAGCATGTCCTAATATAATCATAGTCTATTCAAAATGGCAGCTAAGCCAACTGATGACCTCATGATATCCACTTCACTTTTCAGCTCTTTGTCAAGCACCAGCTGGTAGTCATATCCAATGCAATTATCCATGCACAATTTTGTTTTTTCAAATGTTGCTCCATATCCATTGCACTCACTAATATAGCAGGTCATTTGCTATGAGATTAAATGTATGTTAGATGGTACCTAGTATGGAAAAGGGAAAGACTGAGTAATGCTCACCTTCCTGTACCTTTCCCATAGGTGCTTGTTTACAGCCAGGGCTGCCTGTGCCCATGCCAAGAATGTATTGTTTAGATTCTGCTGGTAGGTAGTCACTGGCATTTGGCACTTACTGCTTTTTTTTCAGTCCTTTCAGGTGTCTGCAACATGAGTACATTATTGACATTCCATGCTATATATCAATTGATTTTCCCACTTACCAGTGTCAACCCAACCTGATTTCTCATGCTGTTTACTTTTGTTTTCAGTTTCTCATCAACTCGCTCATTGTATTTCTTTGGCCTTGGCAAGCATTTTTTCATGCATGATTCTCTTTTTTTGAATGGATTTAGATCTCCATTGCACTGATTCAGATAGCAGTGCATGATCTGCCAGTGTGGGATCAAATGTTAGATGACACATATTGAAAAGGACAATGCCACAAGGTTGAGTAGTGCTTACCATTTCATTTATTTCCCATAGCATCTTCAAGTTTACAGCATTAGACTGTGCCAAGAATGTATCATTTAGATTCTGCCAGCAGGATAGCATATGGTGCCTGATTTTTCCCACTCACTGATGATCCAACATTAACACCTGTGAATGCCATCTCAGTTACCGGTGAAGTCTGCTGTTCCTTCTACATATTTCTTAGATTCCGCTACTAGCAGATACTGTTCCACTTACTGGTTCTTTAGACAGCTGTGTAATCACGACGAACATATTATTTATATTTCATTGGTAAACAGTGACTAATTTTTCATACTTACCAGTCCTCCACGAGAAGAGAAATGGTGGCGTTCAAGGGAAGCGACCGTCCGTGGTGTAATAATAGCAACAACAAAGGCGGCAACGACACAGAACGAGAAGAGCATTGTAGAGCAATTGAAGGCCTGCTTCGAATTTCGGTGACCAGCACTTGATGGAAGTTGATCGATCGCGAACTTGAATGCTTTTTATTTCCAAGTTTGACTGGTTGTAATCAGGAATTGTCCCTGGTCCACTGGGCAACAAGCGACCACGGCACGATGGAACACATCCGAATCTCAGATAGTATCTCGATCACGGTTGGGAACATGCGCTACTGTATCTTTTTACCTCATGGTCCTCAACATGTACACTTATTGAAAGGCCAAATGTGGACCTTGCAGAAACGAGAGATGGTGGGAAGTAAATGTGACCTTGTTTGCTCGGTGGAAACGTGTTACAAAATAGGATGAGGAGCTTCGGTATGCTCGCCGATCCCAACAGCCTGACTATTAGTAAGAGTTGCCCGTTGAGTCCTGGCTTCGGACTGAATCCATGCGCCTTTCAAGGCATATTCCGACGTACACACGTGGTGAGTCTATATCAATTGCTCTTCTTGCAAGCTAATCTACCCTAGATGTATGCCAGAAAATTGACCCGCGATGTGAGAAAACTAGCACCTCTGTCAGACCTCCTATCTAGTATAGTATTATTATAACCACGCAACTGACCTGAGAGTAGGTAGGATTAAACCAGTTCAAAGCGGTTACGACGCATACCTACTCCTCGGAAGGGCACGAGCGGCGCGATGGGAATTCATTACTGATATGGAAGCACGGAAGGGTCGCTATACCTGATCTCGTTTCACGCTATGTCGCTAACTACGCCACTCCCATCATTCTCCCACCTCGAAGGAAGGGAATAATAGGCTAGCACTTAGAAGAAACATACCCACTGGCAAAGATTTGTGTTGGCACCACTGCGACGCCGATGGGTCTTTCACATTTGGAGCAACCTCCCTAAAATATATTATACCTATGGACAACAGAATCAAAGGTCCCCGCGTTCCGAAATGTGGTTGAGATACGAAGGAAAATGTATTCTTACTTAGGTAGAATGCACGCCAAATTTAGAATGTATGGTATGTAACTGCGATATCTCAAACAAGATTACATCCCCGTCAAAATTCGTCACCGGCTAACCACCGCTTCACCATTTCCAACGATTGCACAGGTTTATCATATGGAACCTGGGAAGCGGAAACCACTGTTAGCAAGGATAATCAGACCCCAAGGTTGGGCATACCATATGGCCAGCACCTTCCACTGTTAAGAAGGTAAATGGGCCCGCACTCCTGTACAATCCCGCCTTTTTACCATCCACCTTCCATTCCTTTAATTCCTGGCTTACAAATGCCTCCTTCCCACTCCAGTCCAGTGCGAGCGTCCACCGCTCGTTGCCAACCCAATTACATATCCAGTCGTACGTACCGACATAGATGAGGGTTTTAATACCTCGGTCCAGCAACGCGGCGACGTAGAACTGCGTTTGGTGGTACAAGTCAAGGGCACCGTTGAATGCATTATTGACGCTATCACTGCACGAAGTGAAGTTCTGCCCGGAGAGTGATGGGTCTACACCCAGGGTTTGGCGGACGGAAGGTTGATCAAGGTAGGAAGCTATCTTACTGAAGTAGAGGCATTAATCGCGTGCCAAACCAAAGGTAGGAGTGAACATACGTGGTAACAGGATAACATAGCGTATCTTGGATTGGACCCTCACAAGCCTTGCTTATATCGTACGGATTGAGACCTGGCATTCCATGAGAAGATTCTCCAAGCAGAAGAGATCAATCAGCACCTACCAGTCTGGAAGAATGGATCGGATAGCGCCGATGAACACATCGCCATTGCCGCGGTGCAATCAATCTCATCAAATAGATGGATACACGCCATGTGAACATATCTCTCGCATCTGGGGAGCTAAAGTTGAATGTGAGGATGACCCTACTATCACGAATACCACCCGACACATACAATGGTTCTCATCTTCACACAAGTGCTACAGCGGCCCAGTAAACATTGTAAATCAGCATAGAGTGGTAGTTGATCTACCTGACGTCAAGCACAGGAGGCAACGATGCGGGAGTGCAGGCCATATCATAGTAAGAGGTAGTCATTGTGGAGAAATCGGTTGCGCCATTACCTGAGCAGCCGAAGTCAGCTATCAGCAAAAGCGGCACGATACCAACTTGCCTATCATGATGGATGTCAAGTTAACGGGAGTTAATCCAGCTTGGATGAGCTTCGCATTCTGGTCGTACACGGCCGAAGCAAAGACGGGAATGTAGCGTCCCTTGAGGACTGATAAGACTTTCTGTACATGTAATAAAGCAGAAATAAAACTTACACCGTAAGATTCCCCCGCCATATGGAATGCTCTGCCTTTGAACTGGTGGAAATGTTCAAAGAAGATCGCAACAAATGCAGCGACGTCTTCTGCGGCTTCTTCGGTGGTGCTCTTAATACGCGCCAATGTCAGTGTGCTATAAACCAATTTACGTGAACAGTGCTTACGACACTCTCCCCATACTCCGCATACGAAAAACCGACACCAACTGGTTGATCGATGAAGAAGATGTTGGCATTCGAATTCCATGATTCCGGATGATATTTCGGGCCGCTATTGTCTACAACTCTACAGGGGCCAAGTTCCATAAACAAGCCCAACGAGGAAGAACATCCGGGGCCGCCGTTCGTCCAGAATATGACATCGTCTTTGTCCGGATCATTTCTACTTTCGAAGAAGTAGAAAAAGAGGTGCCGAGCTTCGACGTCAATGTAGCCCGTATACGAATTGACGGTATCGTCACAAACGTTGGATTTTTTCACGCGAATACTGTGGCGGGGAAAGGACGGGTGATCAAGGACAGTGAAGGCGTTACTTGAGAGGGCAGAGAGATCCCCAACGGGAGTGAAAAGGCCACCGTGCGCTCGGGTTGGATCGAAAGCATGTTGAACCTTTGGAACGTGACCAGCTGGTTTGGTACCAGACATTGGTCTACTTCCGGGACGACCAGGAGCAAGGCCAGGTCCAAAATTGAAAACGTGTTGGCGTGTAGCGCCCACGCCATGCCCAACGGCACTCAACAGCACGAAGAACAAGAGACGATTAGCCCACAGCATGGGAGTTGAAAGACCAGAATGGTGAATGTGGGAGTTTTATATTTAACCATGCATCACAACGACCCTATTCAGCCAGTCTGTGACGACTTATACTTTGTTGGACGACTATGCCTGGCAAGTTACTCTTGAGATTATTTGTTCCCATAGCTGTATATACGACGCCACTTGGGCGCAATAAGAACAGTAATTATTCGTTGTTTCCTTGTATCAGTCTAAGTAAGGTACATGGTTGATGGCAGGACCAACAAATATCCACAGTTGAAAGGATAGTCGGCATTTTACAAGGCAAGTTACAAACGGTCTGTCCGTCACGTCAAAATCAATCAAGCAACAGCACACAGCCATATACGTACCGACATTGCCCAGGTCACGGCACGCCTCCTTGACGCGTTCCGCTTGTGTCTTTTCACCCTCACGGACCCAGACACGGGGATCGTAGAACTACACATTGGTCGATCAACAACTACAAGAAGCGGCTATACTTCCAGAGTCCTTACCTTCTTGTTAGGCTTATCGGAACCTTCAGGATTACCGACCTGGCTCTGGAGGTATCCCTTTTTCTTTTCGATGAAGTCCTGGATTCAAGAATTGGGCGCTATGTAGAGCTATGCGCAGTGGCCATCACTCACCCTGATTCCGATCAAGTAGGCATATTGAGTATCAGTGTCGACATTCATCTTTACAACCCCATGCGACACTGCCTCGTTAATCTCTTCCTTTGTAGAGCCCGAGCCACCGTGGAAAACAAGGTACCTAATATCGTTCAACTCAGTCACTATTCTCACCTGGTAATGGTGACTTACAAGGGGCTCTGCACTGCGCCCTGCAGCTGCTTGGTAGCGTAGTCTTGGTGCTTCGACAGGAGGTCTGGGTGCAACTTGACATTTCCTGGCTTGTAAACACCGTGCACGTTTCCAAAGGCAGCTGCAATACTAAAGTTGGTACTGATCGGGTTTAGAGCCGTGTACACATCCCATACGTCAGCCGGTTGTGTGTAAAGCGCCGCATTGTCAACGTCAGTATTGTCAACACCATCTTCCTCACCACCTGTAATACCGATCTCCATCTCAAGCCATATACCGAGTGGCGCCATGCGTCGAAAGTACTTAGCGCAAATAGCAATATTCTCTTCCTTTGGTTCTTCCGACAGGTCAAGCATGTGCGATGAGAACAACGCCTCGCCGTGTTCTTTAAAGTAGGCCTCGTCCGCTGCGAGCATGCCGTCGAACCAGGGAAGGAGCTTCTTTGCACAGTGGTCACTATGCAAGATTACGGGGCTAATTTTTCGAGATCGTCAATACGCCTAAAATCATTCCTCTAAATCCGAGCGAAACATACACGCCGTATTCCTTTGCAACGAGTCGAACATGGTGGGCAGCAGAGACGGCACCGATGATGGATGCTTGCTGTTTATCGTTCAAGAGTCCTTTACCGGCAAAGAAGGCGCTTCCGCCCTGGGACACTTGAATAATGATAGGAGACTTGATATCCCTGGCGTATATGCATGTTTCAACGATTCGGGTATGGTCCATCGTAGGGTGAGACAAACCTAGCAGCTTCTAGTACGGCGTTCGCAGTCGACGTGGATGTGACATTCTACTCGGGATGAGGTGTCTAGCAACCCAAAAAAGCAGTAGTAAGGACATACGATAGCCTATGAATCATTGTCAACTATCTTATCGGCGTTTATCTTATCATTACTTACAGGAATAGCGAACTTATTTTTTTTGCCAATCAGTACAGGTAGGAAATAGAAAAACACCAAGAAAGCGTACCTTGTGCTTCTTTGCATAGTCAAACAACTTGCGAACGTTCTCTCCAGTCAGAACGCCAGCCTGTCCAGATAATCAAGATCGGTCACATCTTATCATATCACTAGTGAAGCGAAGACACCAAACTCACAGGAACGATGTCGAGAACACCCATGATGGACGATTTAATACGGAAAAAAGGTAGCGAATGCGAACAGAGTAGAGCAAGTGTAAGTACCCCAGGCAAATACGGGAGGAATCGTAAGCTAACACTTCATGTCACGTGTTCCACTACTCCTTCCGCAACGATCCGCCAGAAAAAAGTCTATGAGATTAATAGATACAAGTACACGGATCATCCTTGCGTAACCGCCTCAGGGAACAACTCTTGCGCTGCCTTCTCCGCCTCTACCTCAGCTTCTCCCAGAGGTCCATGGAGCTTTCCAGAATCCTTTGAATCCTTCGATGTGATTCCTTGAACTTGATCATCTTGATCCTTTTCGTTTTTTCCTCCCTGCTGTTGCTGCGGCGTTTCCTCCTTCAGCTGCTGTTTCTGAGTTATCACGCTGATGATCTTCGGTTGCTCCGCATCCGCGTCCATTTCTATTTTCTCCACTTTAGGTTGCTCTTCTGCACTCTTGGCTTCTTCGGGTTGCTGGAAGATATCACGTCCCGGTTCAACTTTACCACCTATAATACTTGTCATGAATTCGTCCTTCGCAGCTTTGGCGGCGACATTGTCATCGACAACGACAGGAGCACGTCCACCGGGTTCACCTCCAACTGTAACCACGGGAGCCGGATTGTGAAGCGTTGTATTCTTAACAGTGTTGTACGCTGCGTAATCCTCGTAGAAATCATTGCTGTTCAGAAGGGCCGTGTCAGTGACTTATGCCAGAGGAATACGAATGAACCCACCAAGAAAAATCCCACGTGTTCAACCATCTTGCGCTCTCGCACTTGGATCTTGTCCATGGAGTGCCATAAACAAGGGGTGAAAAGTACTGAAAGTGCCAAATCGCGATGATGATGATCACGCCGGCAACCTGCAGCCTCACGCGAGGGCGAAGTCCCGAGGTCAGAAAATCAAATACAACGGACAAGAGCATGATTGCAAAATAAAGTGCTGGGAAGTAGTGATGCAAGAACAACTGGCGGCCCATAAGGAAGAAGGGGAAGTAGTGCAACAGCCATCCAATGAAGAAGAAACCGCATAGAGAGTCGTACTTCACTACTTTGGCTGAAAGGGGTATTAGTTTTAGATGACAGCATAGTATAGACTCACTGTCGTCGAAATCTCGATATCCGCGTTTAGCCCTTAGAATCAAGAAACCGCGAGCACTAGCGTACAAGACGGTGGATAGGGTGCTAAGCCACCAAATTGCGGGGTTACCGAGGAGATAGATCTGGCGATGATCCTTGACCCAAAAGTTCTATCGTAATGTCAACGAAATCATCCTGATAGGCCCATCCAAAGAAAGGTGGGCTTACAATGCCACGAAGGAGCCCCGGCCACGAATCAGGCCTTGAATCAAACGTATGGCGTTCCGTCAAACCGGCATTCGTCATCCACATAACCTTTTGCAATTCAAAGAATTTGCTAAAGAATCCGGGAAGTTTGTAATTCACTTTCGGGGCATCCGGGGGGACTTGACATAGCTGCAATCAGTGCCAAGGGTTTTTTTCGACTAAAACACACATACAAGCGTCATGCAGCGCCGTTTCAACATACCACAATGAATTTGACCTGACCGCGTTCTTATTACATGTCACTTCCTGCTGTTCGAAGCCCCAATCCGGAAGTTTGACTTTATGGGAGAAGAGATAACACCCGGTCAATACGTGTCTGAGCTTAAATACTGTTTTGATGGTTCTCAACCGCTTGGAGGACTCTGGATCCTTTCGATCGCCATGGTCAATCTCCAAAATCCAGTCATCATTTGCGTCGCCGGCAAAGTCCTTCATCCCATACGCGGAAACCTCGTTCTGAAAGTCCACGTCGGACACAGGAGGACGGACGTCATGAGAGTGGAGGTGTTTATCGGTGGAGGTGTGTCGCAGTCTAATGCGCATGCCAGGGGTAATGTAGGTAATGGTCCGGTCCAGACCATCTCCGCTTTCACTTGTTATGTTGACAATTTGCCAGTCGTTGTTTTGGTCTCTGTGGGGATAGAGTGTGACCTGTTGTTCTGTGCGCCAGATGCGGTAAGTGGAAGAATAGCGGGAGGATCGCGGCTCTTACGTTTACTACCCCCAGGGTAAGTTTGTATGTGTGAGTGCAGATAGCCTCCTTGAGTGTTGACATGGCGAATAGTAACTCGAGAGCCTATGGCAACATCTAAACGTGACAACATTAGGGACTGGATAAACCTGAAAAACAGTTTTATGCTCACCAGCAAATGTATCTCCCATCCCTCTTCCTCTTAGCGTGTGCTGGAATGCCGAACTCATAAACCCGTCACCATCTCCTGGATTGCTCAGGATCAAGAAGTGGAGCTCGAACATGGCCATGTAAAATACAACCGGAACAATGATCAGACATATCGCCCTCGCAATAAAATGCTTGACGAACAACCTCGGTGGAATGCGCAAGTCTCCAAGAAGATTCCACAACTGATAGATCGTGCTGACGCCCACCGTGGCAATTGTGAACAGGCCCACCCATTTACAACTAACGACGGCGCCGAGGGATAATCCAGATAGGGTTAGCCACGTCCACCACGCTTCCGAAAAAGGTTCGTATTTGTCTTCGTTGCAGAAACCAGTCCACAGGAACACGGTAAGCGCGGTAAAGAAGATGAGAGGAGAGTCGAGAAGGATATGACGTGACTGGGTAATCATTCCGTTTTCGAATGTAATAAAGAGGGACGCTAAAAGAGCGGTTGTAGCGCGGCACTCAAGGCCGCGCAAAGTTAAGTAGGCTAGGGGGACAGTGGCAACACCCAGAATGGCAGGTAGGAAGCGCATTGCGACATAGGGAACATTTTCATATAGTCTAGGTCAAGCTGAGCATTCAAAACCAACAAATCAAGGAAAAAGCAAGGCTCACTTTCCTATATCTTTGAACTCGAAACCACCGTCATACCCGAAGACAAAACCGAATAGTGTGATTAAAAGTTTTGCTAATGGCGGATGGACGTCAACGTAATATGCTGATTTGATATATCTGGAAGCAAATTTGCCAAAATGGACTTCATCGAACCTATTCATGGGCGTTAGTTACCTCTATTACACTGGAACAACTTTATTGCGCCTTACACGACACTGTCTGGCCACGAGAGTCTGAATAACCTCACTCCCATCGCCAGTAAAACGACGAAAAAGAGCAGCCTGCACTCCCCCCATGTGATATCAAAGCCGCCAGGCGGATGATACTTGTATCTTCCTGGAGGAAGACCGAGGGAGGCTGCGGCTCTCTTGGTATCCGCACCAAGGTAGTCCTCTTTTGGAAATCTGTGCTTGGAACCGGTGGGTAGAGAAGTAGCGACGAGAGGAGGTGATGAAGGCGGCCGTCGAACGCGGACGTTGGTGGACATTTAATAGAAAGATGTAAGCAAAAGGAGAGGTGAGTAGGGAGGGCAATTCCGCCTCCCTCCTGTGACATGCCGTCACGTCGCAGCGTGGCTGTAGGTATTGCCATGTTACCAGGTGCATAGACTCTCAGTGCAGACACAAAACAATGAAGTGCTGGATAAATACATCAAAAATAGTGAAATGAATAATATAATGGTCTGTGGGAACAGTGTGCTGTTAGTCATTGGAACTGCCATGAAATGGTGTATTTTTTTTATTTTTAGAATAGCAGGTATATGATCGAGTGAGATCTACTACATAAGAGAGTAGGTAAATGCCCGTGCAGGTGCTAGAAGTGGTAGTTGACCGTAATGGAGTGGAATCTTAGACTAGTATGTGGGCAGAATGTAATAACTAACTGCAAAGAATTAGGCTGGCTATCTCTGTTCGCACCTTTTCCTTGTGTTTGATTTTTTCCTGTTGGGAGGTTTCTAGGCTCTCCCCAGCCTCTTGTCGCTCCCTTAACCTTTCTATTTCCCTCAGTATCTTGTTGAGGTTCTTGGCCTTCTTCTCGTTAGTGTAGGCTGTGACCTTCATCTGTTTGACCTTAGCTAGTTGCTGCTTGTATAGGTCTGAGATGTCCGCAGCATTGTTTCTCTTCTTGAAAAACTCGCACTCAGTGCTTGATGCAGGGTGAGCATTGAAGCAGTTGGTGCATTTGTACACCTCCATGTTGGTGGAGGGATGTTGTGATGAATGATGTCGTCCAGCGCAAAGAGCACATGTGGACTCTGGTTGGGTGCAGTTGAATGAGGAGTGGCCCCACCTGCAACAATTAGTGCATTGTACCAATGCCCTCTTGGGCCACCATGCCTGGCATCTAATTCTTCGTCCATTGAAATTTATTGTCATGTTGACCAATCAAGCCATGACTGTGCCTTCTTTGTTGTTGACAAAGACAACCTTGAGGACACCTGTTTCTCCAAGATCTTTTCCATTAGTGATAAAGGTGGGGTTGCCAAATAGTTTGACATCTTTCCATGATGCATGCTTTTTCAAGCACTCTTCTATACTCCCTATGCCAGCAGTGGGTACTGAGAGGAATTTGACCAAGGATGTAGTGGGCCTATTGGTAGTAAAAAGGCTTTCTGCATCTTTAACTTGCCATGCTCTCGCCATCTTATGGATGGTCCTCCAGCATCCTTGACCTTGTTCTTGAAAGAGATCTTGAGTTTGCCGCAGAATGTCCACATTGCGCTCAAGGCTGTGTTGTCCTTGATAACTTTGTTACAGTCCTGAACAATACTGTCCAGGCCTTTGGAGCGTAGAGCTGCCAGAAGCGTCTCTCATTGTATATTGATTACTACATCTTTCTTGTATGTGCCGTTGACCAGTTTGGGAACAGCTTTCTTCAGCTTGCCTTCCTTTTCTAACACCTTGGGAGTCCCTGAAAGGGTCACCTTGGCATATGTAGTCTTTGTTGTCTTGGGTTCCATGGTTTGCTTAGTAATGTGTTCCATGGAATGCTTAGTCATGATGGGCTGGGCATGTTTCTTGCTAGACCTGCTGAGGCGTGCAACCAAGTTTGCATTCTCTCTGATGAGAGATTGGTATTGATACGGTTTATGATTCACTGAGTTAATGTTACAAGCTGAGAGGCTTGTTATTAATCAGTTCCTCAAAGTATGCACAGTTTGACTGTTAATACTAAGCTGATGCTTAGCTTGCATTACCAGTAGTATTTATACACATGAAGGAAGTCCCCTGACAGTGGGACGTGTAAGCGATGGTGTAATACTGGTATCATATGGTGTCATAAGTTTGTAAGCATAGGTAAGAAGGAATGTGTAATCGGACAAGAGATAGTCCGAAAGAAGAGTAAGCATAATGTAGTAAGAAAGCGGAAAAAGAGTGGTTAACCGTAACACAACAACTTCTTACCATGCAAAACACTATCCACATGGACTCTTAGGCCCTCGTCAACCTCACTCATCGAGTTGAACACATTGGTGAAGATCTAGCTGGTATTGACTCCCTCCCCCTCATGTCTGAACATCTCCAGCAAATATATACTAATGATTTGCCTAATATCCTGGAATGGATCACCTCCACGGACCACGACGTTGCATCAATCCTTGAATGGTTGGAAGCCAACAAAGAAAATTTGCTGGTCACCCCCATCACAGAACTCCCTCGCCCCTTTGTTCCCCCTCCCCTCACCTCCCATCCTCTCCCTGGTTCCCCCCTCCCTGATTTTGAGGAATTA
>AYNK01000032.1:0-72791 GCA_000497225.1 Amanita jacksonii TRTC168611 | reverse complement strand
CATGGTCAGGAAATACTGATCGTTGCTGAGTACCTGCGATTGAAGCAATTCACGTTGGTTTATCTGTTTTCTTTTTCCATTACGACGCTGTTGACAATCGCATCAGCAATATTCAGGCATCCCAAGTGGTGACAGCGGACTTTCCTGATTTGCAATTGACCACTGGTAAGGATTCTATTTCCGTGATTGCCGCCTGTCGTTAAAGATGGTGAAGGTTTGGAGGTTATTGCAGGGCTGTTATATGTCCCACTATCTGGCAGCGGGAAAGATTTCATCGCACTGCTTCGCAGAGGACAAAAGCGCGACGTGCGCTGGGCCGGGAGGCCTTACAAAAACAAAGCATCGGAACAAACATCTGTGCTTGAACCACGCAAGTCATTTAGAATCTGGTGTGAAACAGTAGCCGGACGTTGTAGAGCATGGACTGACGAACAGCTGGAAACGGCTGGGGTATTGGCTTTGGTATACGGTAAAGTAAGCGGCATTAATTGTCCAAGGCAATCAGGCTTAGTGTTCTCTCGCAGTTCATTGAGGTGTGGAGACAGAAAGAGACCACAGCAGAGGCAAAGAAGATGACAAGTCTCCTGTTATCAAATGCAAGTCACGAAGGTATGAATCTATAGCTTATCAACTGCATAAGGCAAGCTCACTTTCCGCAGTTCGAACACCACTGAATCACATCATAAAGTACGCTCGTTATTCTGCCAGTTGGGGTTGTTCTAAAAGATCTTAGCTATCTGGAAATGGCGTTGAATGGACCCTTGGACACGGATACAAGAGCAAATTTGGTTCAATCTCACGTCGCTTCGAAAGTAAGCAACCAGAGTTGGCTTGGAAGAGGTGGCTCATTTTTCGACATTAGAGCCTGCTTTTTACCATTAATGACCTTCTGGTGCTCAAACTCCCTCCCAAGATCGAGGAAAAATCTAATGACACTATAGGATCTCACAAAACTGGAGGTTGGAAACACAACCTCGTTCAGTGAGCAATTCGACTTCCACGCCACTATTTGGGAGGCGACGTTGCTGTACCGCAAGGAGGCCGAACGACATAAAATCCATTTTCAGATTGACTTGGGTGACTCCCCTCAGATGGTTGTAGGCGACGCCAAGAAAATCAGGACAATTGTGCAAAACTTGACAGCGAATGCTTGTTTGTGCCAGTTAAAGATACAGGCGCTGCTACTCACGGTTCTACAGTAAAACACACCGCAGCTGGATCAATTTCAGTGTCCTGCAATACATCCAAAACAACAGATCAGTTCACGCATCCAGGACGGACTGTGGTCGAAACGACTATTGCCGATACCGGATGCGGTATCTCAGAATCAAAGTTGGAAATCATTTTCAGACAGTTTGAACAAGTGGATTCTGCGGGGCCGCGCAGTTCCAATGAAACAGGCATGGGTAAGTTCAAATACCCTATAAGCCGTTCATTCTGGCGGCAAACACAATCATAGGTTTAGGCTTAGCGGTGGTTGCAAGGAATGTACAGCAGTTGGGTGGTCAATTGCGCGTGGAGTCAAATCCGCGAGAGGGAAGCAGATTCTCGTTCTTGATTCCGCTTGTCCCCTCGTCATCTCATCCGAATTCTGAGGGGTCTGGCGCCTCCACTGAACTAATGACCGAACAAATTTCAAGCCTGAAACGCAAGGCCCGAAGCCAGCTGGTCAAAGAGGTTGTATCCAACCCAGACGCCTCTTGGAAACGAGGTCCCAAAAGCTCCCCAAAAGCCGCAGGGCATGGTGGTGCAGAGAGCCCTCAATTGAGGATTTTAGTCGTTGAGGTGACTCGTTCTTCCAATTTAAAGCAGCCATCACTGAACCTGAATTAGGACAACGAGATTAACCGGGCCATACTTTCAAAACGCCTGCGCATGAACGGTCATGTGGTTATCAACTCAACTAATGGGCAAGAAGGTGTACTACAAGTTGAGGCTGACCAGGCATTCGATGCCATATTGATGGATATCCAGTAAGGTCTTGCAATTAAACCTTGACTACACTGTTGAGCCCTTTTGCAGAATGCCGCTGTTAAATGGGTTCGAAGCTACGCGGCGGATACGTGCGTTCGAGGAAAATCAATCATTAACCGATTTCGAGAAGGGAGCATCGCAACACCGCCGTCTCTCGCATGAGCTAAATAAACGAATACCGATTTTTGCGGTTTCGGCATCCCTGACAGAGAAGCAGCGGGGAGAATTGGTCGATTACGGACTAGACGGCTGGATTTTGAAGCCGATTGATTTTGGGCGGCTCAAAATTCTTCTCCATGGAGTGACGAATCCACAGCAAAGACAGAGGGACGTGTACCGACCTGGGTATAACTGGGAAAGCGGAGGGTGGCTGAAGGAACACAACTGAGTTCTATAAAACGATCTATAAGTGCGGTGTATCTACGAACAACTATTCTTCCAGAGGGATATATACAGTCCGAGTTGGCCTGCAGCCGGACATGACACGTTGACAACTGATCCCGATTTAGAAAGAGACAGAAATGCTAGCCTTGCTCTTAACATCCCGTCTTGATACCCCCTTCCTAGATTTAGCATATGACCCTCGTTCGGTAAGTAATCAAGGGACATAATTGCTTCTTGACTTACTCTCTGCCAGGCTGTTAACATGCATAGCCGGAGTGTATTCGATGTTTTTGGTTTGTCGTGCGCATGCAATTCTGGGTCATTGGCTGACTATTCTCGGCACAGCTGTGGGCCATCGCTCAAGAACGGCGTAAGTATAACACATGTGATAACTTTCTCGTACGCTAACATGCCCGATCCAGTGTCCGTTCCATTCAAGTCTAGCGATGGGTCGGCCGACAAGTTCAAATCACCATTATTTATGGGTACTTGCCAGAGTATCCTCAGCTCAATATCAGCGCTCTGTTATATTTTGCTACGGCGGAAGCCAGGCGAGACGTTGTCCCAGAGTCTTGGACTGGTTCAAGGAGAAATAAACAGTGTCCGTTTGAACCAGAAGCATGGACATGCGGCCAATGGGAATCATTCAGCAAACGGCACCGCCAAGATCAACGGTTGGCACACCACACGCAGTCTTCTCTTGCGGTATCTGCAATGCTCTGTCTTCATCACCTCTGCTGCCCCCTTTGGATTTGCCGCCCTATCTTACATCTCATATCCCGCAATGGTGCTTGGAAAGTCATGCAAGCTCGTCCCAGTTATGATCATGAACGTCATGCTCTATCGCCGTAAATTTGCGCCGCACAAGTATCTCGTCGTCTTCATGGTCACGATGGGTATCACTGTTTTCATGGGACTCGGAGACGAGAAGAAGGGAAAGACCAAGTCTCACGGAAACGCGACCGGCACACAAGTTCCGTATGCGAACGTGATAGGGATAACGTATCTTTTAATCAATCTTGCTCTGGATGGCGCAGTCAATTCAACGCAGGACGAGATATTTGCAAGATATAAGGCGACGGGTCAGCAAATGATGTTCTGGATCAATATATTCTGCACAGCTATATCCACATTGCTGTCTATTCTCCCTCTTCCGTATATCCCTGTCATTCACCCCTCGTCGGACGGGGGAACAGAATTGGCGGGCGCGCTACAGTTTGTTCGGACTCACCCATCAATAATTATACCCCTAGCACAATTCGCATTCACAGGAGCTCTTGGTCAACTGTTTATCTTTGAGACACTCCAACACTTCGGCTCCCTCACTCTGGTGTACGTGACAGTTTTTTTTTTTTAATTTTTGAATCGAGGTTCGACGATTCCTCTAAAGGACCATCACTTTAACTCGTAAATTATTTACTATGTTACTATCGGTGTTCATCTACAAGCACAAATTGACCGGCGGTCAATGGTTGGGCGCAGCAATCGTTTTTGCTGGTATATCCGTAGAGGCATTTGTCAAACGGAAAGGTATGCCAGTGCACCATCCCTGATTCACATGGCTAGAACTGATGAAAAATACAGATGTTCATGCAAAGCGTGTTATACAAGAGAAGGAAAAGGCCAAGATCAAATCACTGTAGGCTGGATAGCAATATAGACTGCATTGTGCACGCAATGAGGTATGAGTGTGCCCATCCGAGACGAGTCATACAAAGCAGGCTGGCAATGGTTTACTATGTTTCCATTGCGTCCGGATCTTGGGAGGAACCAGACTCGCTCTGGACTAAAATTCGTTTTCGGTCATCCTCCCTGAGGATGGAAATGTGTTAGACTGAACAGATTGTGACACGATAAGCTAGAGTACCGGCCAAGGTCTTCGTCATCTTCGTCATCTTCACGCTTTCTTCGGGAAATGACACGATCTATTATAGGGTAAGCGGAAACAGCGATGTTGGCTTTATAGATGGCTTCATATTCCTAACCATCATAAGCTGGTACACCCACGGCTTTCACTCCAGACCCACCTTGATCTGGGTTAGAAATCCTCCATTCGGAGAGATGCAATATCTACGATTTTGGACGAAATGTAATGCATCTTCCCATGATAGTTGATGGTGTTGCATAACGAACATAACAACGAACGCTGGAGACAAACTAATACCACCTATAATTAGGAGCGTGTCAATGATCGGTCTCTCCTAATAATAAAGGGCGAGACCTACCATTGCAATGCACTAGAACTCGTCCCCCGTCAGAAATGGCAGTATCAATGAATGTTTTAGCTCTACGACAGGCAGTTATCGCCAAAGGGGACAAGTAAGGAATCGAGGAACATATATGACTCACCCTGGAAAGACACGTATTAGATTTTGTTCCTCATTGTCCTGGACGTCCAGAACCAAGTATTGGAATTGTTCCGGGAAGCGTGGCCGGACAGAGAATGCTTCCTTTACGTCACGAACGCAGACACTAAATACAGTTTCAAATAGGATTGATCAGTTCAGACGGTGATTAGCCAGACTAGGAGCCCATTCACGCAACATGTGGGTGATTCCTAGGCCACGCAATGTATCTAGCGACTTCGACGCCACAAAAGGCCCAAGATACAGGTTGGGGAGAATTTCTTGACACTCGCGTCTCATCTCATACCTGTATAAGTGCGCAGGGATGACGGGAGAATAGAGTAAACACATTGCGGCAACTAACCAGAATGCAGGTAGTTAATAACACCTACCTCCACTCGACGTCCGAGGGTCCTTGAATCATCGCCTTGACTTGCTCGTCCGTCAAATTCAGCATCGACATTGGCACTTTGGGCAAAAAGTGGCGGAAGAACAAAGAAATCGCAAAAGAATATGCCGGGGTCTGAGGATCTGTCCACGGCACGTGATCCACTCCGCGCCCATCTGCGTGCATTCATGGATTCGGACGACGATATTCCGTAAGAGTACTTGGGGGTCAGACCGTTCACGTCTAATCGTCAATTCAGCACCCTCATCGAACACACGGACCCGATCAATTTCGCCGCCCCGCAATCCCAGGGTCATCGCGTTCCCCTTACCATTATTTGTGGTTTTCTGGGCGCTGGGAAGTCAACCTTGCTGCGGTATTCCCGACCCTAACTAGTTGACTCATTCATTGACTCTCTGACACGCATGTACAAGGCGGATCTTGACGGAACGACATGGGTACCGGATTGCAGTGATTATGAATGAATTCGGTGATACGGCGGTAAGACCTTGCGAAATGGATGATAAATATGTGTATAAATGATTCAAGGCAGGATATCGAGGGTAGGCCTATCTCTTCCCCTGGGACGTCCAAGTGCTCTGGCTTAGCTCAATAAGCCAAGGCAATCAATGTATCCTCACCTGATGACCCCACGGCTGAGAAATCGGAAGAGTTTCTCGAATTAGCCAATGGTTGTCTCTGTTGCAGCGTCAAGGATGCTGGCATTGCCGCCATCGAAAAACTGATGCAACGTAAGGGTGCCTTTGATTACATATTACTCGAGACGACGGGTCTGGCTGATCCTGGTGAGCTTATTTATACCCAAGATTCTCATTGTCTTCTATGTGCTATATAGGTCCGATCGCTTCCATCTTCTGGCATAATGAAGAGTTTGCGGCAGGTTTGGGGCAGCATATCTCGCTTGATGGCGTTGTCTGCGTTGTAGATGCTGTCTTTGGAAAACGGGTAATTTCGTTACTATTAGCATGATTGACTGATTCCTCACCAAGCTGCTTAGCAAATGGAGGAGGACCACTCAACAGACTCATTACAGATTGGCGAAAGCTTACGGTGCTGGTGACATCTACCTCGCTCCTTCGGCCGTTGACCTCACATCCTAATCCTAGCCAAATTGCTGGATCCGATGCTATTCTTCTCAACAAAGTCGATCTCGTATCCCATGATGTCATAGAGGAAGCAGAAAAGTTAATCCGAAAAGTTAATCCTGTTGCTCCCATATATAAAACAGTCCGCGGCCGCATCGATCTCAAGTACGTCCTTGGCATATCAGCCTATGCATCTGGCCTGCAAGTCCGCGATACCCTACACGACCATGACCATGACCACAGGGATGCCCAACATGCCAATATCGTGCATGACCATACGCATCCCAAAGCAACCCACTACGAATTGCGTGGCATCTCTAGCCTTCAACTCACATTACCCGTTCTCACTAAGGTCCGTTTAGACAGGTTTGATGAATGGTTAAGGACGGTCTTGTGGGAGAACCATCTCCCGACCTCTGCCAAACAAGCAAACATACAGGTATTGCGGTGCAAAGGGGTATTCATTCTGGATACGGGCGAACAATATGTCTTGCAAGGCGTAAGGAGCATGTACGAATTAGAGAAACTTGATACCCCAGCGCATGACGTGCTTGGCGTCCCTGATCCGGGAAAAGTCGTTCTAATCGGAAAAAATCTGACGGATGTAGTTCGTCGCAGCTTAGAGGATGTTCTTACAGATGAAATATAGTTGTACTTTGGGCGACCAAACGATTTATGATGCATTATTATCAGCATTTTCAAGTTTGGAGAGATGGACCATAATTCGGTCCGTGACGGGTCCTTCACCACCTGTGACTTGCAGCGTAGTGTATCTGAGCTTACTGGTATATGATGGATTTATTGCGCGAGTCGTGTGCACCATCTGCAGATTGGTGTTATTAGCGAGAAAACACGAGACAATAACCTTCCTTCTCACTTTGGAAAACTCTTTCAGCTTGCTTGGCATAATAAGTACGTCAGGCGCGTATTGATTCTCGGCGTCGCACATTTGAAGGTCATACGAATGCGAGATGTCGAGGTTGACTTCATGACATACGTCTTTTGGTACCGGGAACAAGGGGTAGAAGCTTTTGAAGTGTTAGTGGACATACATCGGGGTAAAGCGAGAGCGGACCTTCTCTGTTGCAATAAGTGACGGCAGAGGTTCCCCATTACATCCGTTCCTGTATCCTCTTCGGATTTTGGTACAATCGGGTCGACTTCTTCACCCCGCTTCACGAATTCTTCCTTTCTGAGGTGGAAGGGGACATCTGTACTTGTAGAAGCGAAGGTGACACCATTGATCATGAACCGAGCCGGGTTGGGAAGTAGGCTTATTCCCTGTGTACAAGTGAATTGGAGTTCGAACATGGCATGCCGTGTATCTGGGTCAAACACCTACGGGGTTATCACCAGTCAACCCTTCCGGATATTCGCTCTGGGGGTATACAGCATGGTCACTCAGAAGGTCTCGGATGCTTGGGAGAAGGAGCACCATGCTTCCAGGAGAAGCTTTAAGGAAGGTAGTCAATGGGTTCAAGAACCGCGCCTGGTACATCATGAACGGTGGGCTATCACAATCACCCATTTTGATTCTAGGATGTGAAGAATCTATGAATGGTCCCATCTTAATGGGGCAAATAAAGTCATTGAAGACCCACATCGGCGGATAAACGCACTTACCAGCAGCACGACATTCGGTTTGGTGTTTTTGATATTCTCAAAGAGCAGTTGAGCGGGTTTATATAACAAGTCGGTATCCGGTGTATACGGGCCACATGCAATAGTCATGGAGAACGGTGCATTGGCCATGTCCGAGTCAATCTTCATGGCCGATAGTCCTACACTGGGAGTTGGGGGCGGGGGAGGCAACTAGAGGAGAACAAGAAATTACTTTCAACAAGCCCAATGATCTGTCGAAACGCACGCTCAATATTTCAGATACTTGAAACCATCCCCCTCCTCCGTTCTTTCCTTTCAACGCAACGATAGCGCCTGGAAAAAGGCCAACGCTCCCTGAACCCTTCGCACAACCACGGATTTTAACCGCGGGATCAAACCGGAGGGGAACACGAGAGCCCGAGCCAAGCATTCGTGACGATTCAAGACAGATGGTTGTTTCATCGAGCTTATTCGAGGACCCTGAAGCTTCAATATCTTGTGTAATCCGACCAACAACCGTGATGTCGTCCTGTAATTCTCTTAGTGGAGTAAAGGTATCTTGTCAAGTCGAGGATAACTGACATCTGTCGATGAGGACGGGTCGCCTAGCTCGGCAATGTTGTAATGGTCGCGGATCAACTCCGCAAGTTGGTCTATCCTGTCGTCAAGAACTGAAAGTACAAATACTGAGATACTTGACGCCAAGTTTTGTTCCAATAGATACCTTCGCTTCTCTCCGATACCTTCTCGTACATATACCGGCCTGTCGATGGCCTATTTAACATGCTTCCATAGCATAATGGAAAGATCTCACGGGCCTGCGTTTTTCTTGGCTTTGGAACCCTGTACGACACGCTGGAGAGACCATGCATTGGCGCATCATTAGTCTCAGCCTTCACCTGAGCAGTCACCAATTTTGTACTTCCAGCCAAGAAACGCGGGCGATTCAGGTTGGCTGAAACCACAAAAGATTGGCTTGTTACCGCCTGCTGCTTCCTCCGCGTACTTTCCTTCAGTAGATCGCGTGACATTTGGGCCTTTATCGCCACAATGCAGTCCATGTCAAAAGTAGATATTTCAGAGAGCGTAGAGCGATGCCCGAACTTGATCGCTTCCCATTTCCACAGTAGGTCCTTTGCCGTCATGTTGTACAATTGGCACAATGATATACCTGAAAGACGATGGGGGGGATCAAAAGCTGATTCAGGACTAGTAAAGAAAACGCGCACATTCCTGCATAACTTTGCCATCAAAGGCAACGGATTGTCCAAATTCTTTGGATAGCTCGTCCTTCAATGCTTCGATGTTTGCCATCACAGTGACAAGAAACGTGACAAGTCTGTGACTAGGCGCGTTTGTTTTGATGAGTTAACAATAAGTTCGAAGATTATAACGGGAATAGCGATAAATGTGATTCATGTCCAAACTTTGCACGGTCAACGCTACAAAAATGAGTACGAGGCTATTGTTGGGATGCCACAGGGCTCAACGGTACCGGTGGAATGGATAGATTGCAGGGCTCATTCCCGACAAACTCCATTAAGAAAATCTGCACCAAGATTGTGTCAAGAGAATAGGAGTATATAAATACTATGAAGCCGTAGAACACTGGAATCGGCTACGGATGTCGATGTACATGATATAAAGAGTTGGATATCGTAACCCAAGCGTAACTGATGAAAAGCCAAGCCATCGGCATGTGTTTTTGCGACCAACTCTTAAAAAAGCAGAGCGAAGAGGCTGTGCACAGGGCAAAGCAGGAGATGATCTGGTGAGTCGAGTTGTGACAGTTTTGCAGTATTGTGAATGCGAAGATTGCTTTCGGATCATGGTCGGTAAGGGTGCGACCTCTGTACGTTCAGTCAGAGGGCTTCTGCTCCATCTCATCAGATGTGGCGGACTCCAGCACCTTTGCGCCGCTATCGGTAAGCTTTGCCCCATCATCCCCGTGTGAAGACGCCAGTGGCTTAATCTCTTCGTCTTCATACGCAAGGCTGCTCTCCTTGATTACGGCACTTGAGCTTGTGGGTGATACAGAAATCCCTTGATGCCCGTTATGCCCGGCGCCAGGCGCAGTAGCATGAGGAATGCTAAATCAGGGTGATTAATCCCAAGCCCACCAGGGTGCAGAGGGAACGACCTACTTCTCAGGATTGGGGATGGCAGTTCCAACGGTGGTTGGCGGTGCGCGTCCTGCTTTAGACAAGGCGTAATCACCCGAGTCAAAATATTTACGTTCCTATTCCAGAAATCGATGGGTAAATAATTGATATTAATGCTCAAGAATGGAGATACCTTCTGCATCGTCATAAGGGCATTCTTGTGCGTCGGAAGCTTGCCATACTTTGCGAACAGTTGCTGTTCCTGGGGCGTCAATTTCTATAGGCCATCAGTTAATAAGCGGGTTGGTAAATGAGGGGTGAGACTCACGCTGATGTCGACCTTGTTGCGCTTAGCGGGAAGCATGGGAGCAGAGATAAGTCGAGGTGGGGGAACGGAGAAAGAGCGGTTGCTAGCTAAGAGGACGGTATGGGCAAAGGGCAGGCAGGTCTTATAGTTTGGATGGACTTTGCAACAACTGATTTCCGTATTTTTAGTACCATCCGTCCCACGTTCCCAATGGCGGAGTTTTGCGGACTTGGAATTGCCCTTTTTATCGGAGCTTCATTCCATTACGGCCCGCCACACGGCCCCATGAATTGACCTCATCATTACCGTATTTGACAAATCATGCTCCGGTTTGTGGTACTACAACTACTCCAGCCATCAGTCTAACTCGTCCCCGGTATCAAGTACGGTAAACTCGTCTAAGGTTGTCTTCGGGTTGGCAATTTGATCCCAGATTGAAGACTCGTATATGTCCATCTCAAATTGCGTGAAGAGAGTGCTGGCTAATTCGTCTTGGTGCTTCCTTTGATCGGCTCTCGAACACGCGGCCAAAGGGGTACATGGCGCGTGACGCGGCGGTTGAGCTTCTGATAAGATGGAACTTGAAATATATTGGGTCACGTCCCCATCCTTGGCGTTGTTTGGGTCTATGCTTGAGGCTATTCCAGCCGCACTTTCTGAGACGCCGTATGTAGGGAAGCCAGTATCGTTATCGCCTCCGAAGAGGTCTTGATTGTCCAAAGACTCGTAACCCAAAGCATTGAAATCTTCAGCATGAGTTTCGACTTCACATTCGTGGTCCATCGTTGTACTTCGGGTTCCACTGAGGAGTAGGTTTTCGTAAATTTCGTCATCGCTAGTGAAGATAAGGTCATCCCCATTGCCGATTAAGTCGCTAGTCAGGTGGCTACAATCCACAAACGGAATATCGTCGCAAAAGTCCGTTAATAGCATCATATGATCAGGGGCGTGAGATGCGGCGCTGGAATTTCCGCTGTTCTCGGTTCCTCGAGAAGACTCTTCAACAGATCCTGAGTAAATGATGTCAATAATCTCATCCACTGGGCTGTCCGAGGCGAGGAATGAACCGCGGGATGGGCTAGATTGTACAGTAGGATTATCATCGCCCAAGAGACTCAAGTTACAATTGTAGGTCCCTTCATCTCCAACGCGTGGAGAGCCTCGTGTTGGGACCTTCCCCTTCCGATGGATTTGTGGGTGGCCTTGCTGTTCATCGTAAAGAGCGATCGGGAAATGACAAAATGTCGAACGATTGCATGTAAAGTCAGTTGAGTGGTCAGGCGGACACGGTGGCAAACTTTGAGAAAGTTGGTCATCACCAGTCCGGTCCGATATAGGGCGTTGTTTGGGTGCCTTCTGGTGGTTAGTGAGCGATCCAATCGCAGTCAAGTAGCGAACCTGGAATTTAGGCAGTGGCATGCCAGCCTGGAATAGGCGCTCCATGGCCAAGCATAAAACGTCCATGTCGGATAGTAGCGCGTATACGCTGGTAGTATCCAAGCAATCACCATAGCCAGTAAGTGCATTTGATACAGAAGTAGCATCCTCCGTAGCCTTGGCGAGCATATTATCCCTCAAGGCCTGGCCACACGATCAGTTAGGTGGATAGAAAAGGCTTTTAACCCAGAACCATGAACAATTTTTGGCATTTCTCTTTGAATGCGGAATTCGATGATCGATTCATAATGTTGCAGATTGAACGATAAATACTCGGATAAATGCTCGACTCGAGCCCGAGCTGCTATAGGCCATGACGGCGTGAAAACCAGATACTATGTAGATCGAACATAGATGACGATTACCCTGCGCCAGAATCCAAATATGAGGGGATAACGCCTGTTGAGATGATGAGTTGTTTCAACGAAGCCCCAGCTGGGAGGCGTACCTGACAAGGTGCTGCTTTACGAACCGCTTGAGCGCATGGTCTAGCAAAGCAAGGTAAGTCAAAGATAGGGTTTGGGAAAAAGGGGTGGCTGGCGATGAGATCTTGAAACGGCTTTGTTGGCAAGGAGTTCGCCAGTTATATACAAGGTGAAGCCCAGTCAAAGTTGCACAAGTAGGTATATGCCGAAGTTGCAAGGGGGGAGAACAGCTAAGCCGAACAATCACTATAGGTCTGTAGTTTGAGGAAGGCCCGGACGATAGCAAAGGCTTGAAAAACCTTTAGGCTTGGTATCCCCTTGATCGTAAATGACGCCAGACACATGGTCAAGTCCGAGTTGTGTCGTATTCTGGCCGCTGGTACGTTACGTATAAATCAGGACCAGGATTTCGAGGGTCACCTTCCGAAGAAACTCTACTAGATGTTTTGCTAAGAAGGACTGGGAAACATCTTCCGAAGACGTATTTGTCCCATTGTGGGAGCCAGCTAAAGTTATGGTGAGATCAGAAACCAGAAGGACATCTATTGATTTGAAAATGGTGGCCCAATCGAGGCAACGGGGCGCATCAGATGGGGTGCCGAGGTTGAGGCGGTGTTCGATCTGAAGAACGAGACTGCATTGACCTGAGGCTGCGGGCACCTTTGAATTGAAGACGAGGGAGGGCATCAAAAAGCAAAAATAGAAAATAATTATATAATCATGGCCGTCACAGCCCCCGAGCGGCTTGATTTGAGGTTACAGCTCTCGCGATCCTGATTCCCGCTCCTTCCTTCCGACACCCACCAGCGCTTGCTTTCTGCGCGATCTGGTCTGAGCACAAGAAACCATGGTTTGTCCCGCCTTTGCTTGCCTTGATCTCACTAATACATGGGCTGGTCATTTGCCGCGCCTATCTCTAGAGCCAGGACTTAGACCAGAAGATCCAAGATGTCTATCGGCATATTCATACAGAGCGTAAGATCCTGGAGGCCAGCCAGCTTCTTCGCCAGGCTACAACAAACCAAGACGTCTTGAGGAAGAATGAGGCTAAGATCAGGGAAACTGAGCGTTCATTATCTTACTTTGAAGATACCCTACGCGAGCTTCAGGCACTTAAACTGCAGCAACAACAAGGACAAGATTCGGCTCGCCCTGGAACTCCCCTATCTCCTCAGGTGCAATAATTGCCCCGCTAGTCTATATGCGCTTTTCTAAACGACCTCGCTTCCCAGGTTCCTCCTAAAGACTATGACCCCCGCAGCGGTCGTATTCCACGTTCTCCAGAACAAAATAGGCAGCAGTTGCCTCCGCCATCTAAGATCAAACTTCACAATCTCGACCTGATCAAGGCCGATACCCCTATCACTCCGGCAAAAATATCACGAATGTTACATCAGTTAGAATTCAAATTGCAGATTGAAACACAGTATAAGAAGGGTATTGATAAGATGGCTAAGCTGTATCAAGCAGATGGCGACAAGAAATCAAAGGCTGACGCTGAAGCCAAAAGAATCGAAAGTGATAGGAAGATCCAGCTCTTGCAAACAGCCCTCAAACGATATAAGAATCTTCATATCATCGACGCTGTGGCGGACGACGAAGAGACTGGTGCGTCTAAGCTGCTTGGTAAACCACCCCTTATTCAACGGGCGTGATCAGACGTTGCCAATACTGGTGAACGTAGAGATGGTTTGCGCAAACCCTTGTCTGGCACACTGAAAATTACCATCAAAGGTGCTCGGGAATTAGACCATGCTCCTATTACTTCCCGTCGTCCTGGCTCTCGTCAAATAATCGAAACTTTTGTCTCAATCAAAGTCGAAGGAAATCAACTAGCCAGGTCACACCCATCACGGACAGATCGTTGGAACGAGGACTTCGAAATCACCGTCGAGAAGGCTAGCGAAGTTGAGATTGTGCTCTACGACAAGATTGGAAACGACCCCAACGTTATACCAATTGGCTTGCTCTGGATCCGTATCAATGATTTAGTAGATGCGTTGCGTAGACAGAAAGTGGGGATGGAAACAAGCAATGGAGCGTGGGTCACAGCAGGAGCTATGCCCGGTGACAGCCCTACAAATGTGATGGCAGTTTCGCCCTCGGGAGATGCGCAATACGGGTATAGTACGCCTGTGGCTGCGCCAGCTGGTCAAGAAAACTGGCAACCAACGCCTGGCGCGGATGGTATTGATGCTTGGTTTGCCGTTGAACCAGCGGGTGCCATCGCCTTGCAGTTGAACTTTAGTAAGTCTTACTGTGTTTAGGACAGTGGGGGTTCCAACAATTTCCTTAGTCAAAGAAAACGTTCGCAAGCGCCCTCTGGATGCGCCACCCGGTGGTCTTGGTCGACAGGGTGCTGTTCGTAAACGTAAAGGCGAAGTGTATGAGCAAAACGGCCACACGTTCGTTCAACGTCAATTCTACCAGCTCATGCTTTGCGCCTTCTGCAACGACTTCTTGCTCAATGCCGCTGGCATGCAATGCGAGGACTGCCAGTATCTTTGTCATAAGAAGTGCTGCGAAAAGGTGGTCACCAAGTGCATTGCCCGATCAACCACCGGGGTAAGAGACAACGATATCGTTCTTTACCACCTGCTCACTCTTTGTGTAGGATGGCGACGAAGAAAAGATAAACCATCGGATACCACACCGTTTCGAGCCTCTCACCAACTTTGGAGCCAACTGGTGCTGCCACTGCGGCTACATGTTGCCATTTGGTCGTAAGAATGCTCGCAAGTGTACAGAATGCGATATCACTTGCCACGCTAACTGTGCACACCTTGTGCCCGATTTCTGTGGCATGTCGATGGAAACTGCTAACGAGCTTCTTCGTAATTGGCGCGATATCAAATCCGCACAGACCAACAAAGCACGGCGGCAACAGCAACAGGCGGCAGAACGAACTCAGGCTGTTCCCCTTTCGGAAACGATTCCCCTGGTCGACGGGGTAAGGGCTACTTCTCCGCAGGAGATGATCCCAGCTGATGCTTATGGTCGTCCGGCCACGGGTGGCGCTCCCGGATACCCTCAGGATCCTAGACACTATCAACCTCAACCTCAGCAACAACCCTTTGTGTCGCCTCCTGCGGCTCGTCCGCCGCCCGGTGCAAAGGTTGCTATACCTCCAGGCTATCCACAAATTGGTCCATATGAGCCGGCTCCTACTATGGGACCTGATAGTTATTCACAAGCCGCATATCAGGTATGCGTATTAAAATGGCACCCATAGTTCCTTACACCTTTATAGCAGGGCTACCGCCCCAGCCAGCAATCCCCTAGTCCCAAACTCGCTTCACTACCTGCGTCAGCTACACAGCGGCTGCCCGACAAGCCTACTGTTGGGTCTCCAGCTATGCAACCTTCGCAACGCATTCCTGTACCTCAACAGCAACAAGCTGTAGCTAGACAACCATCTCGAAAGAGAAAGGTTGGACTAGATGATTTCAGTTTCCTGGCTGTTCTTGGAAAAGGAAATTTTGGTAAAGTCATGCTAGCGGAGGAAAAGAAGTCCAACGGTCTTTATGCGATTAAAGTGCTGAAGAAGGAATTTATTATAGACAACGATGAAGTTGAGAGGTAAGAAGCGACCTCCCCCTTCTTGAAGTGGTTTAACGGATTTTCTCAGTACCCGATCAGAGAAGCGTGTATTTTTGACAGCGGCCAAGGAGCGACATCCGTTCCTACTTGGTTTACACTCGTGCTTCCAGACTGAAACTCGAATCTACTTTGTCATGGAATACGTTAGCGGCGGTGATCTTATGTTGCACATCCAGCGCAAGCAATTCTCACTTCGTCAAGCCAAATTCTATGCATCCGAAGTTCTCCTTGCCCTAGAATACTTCCATCAAAATGGGATCATATACCGGTGGGTGGGGCAGCAACCCAAATGGTGATATCTTATGCGCTTGAACAGGGATCTGAAGCTAGACAATATCCTCCTTACCCTTGATGGCCACGTTAAGGTCGCCGATTATGGTCTCTGCAAAGAAGAAATGTGGTACGGCAACACTACCAGCACCTTCTGTGGAACGCCTGAGTTCATGGCGCCGGAGGCAAGCGACTCGCGCATGGTTTCAGGGTACGTACTGATACATCTTAGATTTTGCTAGAACAACGCTATGGCCGTGCCGTTGACTGGTGGGCATTTGGAGTTTTGATGTATGAGATGTTGTTAGGGCAATCGCCATTCCGTGGAGATGACGAAGACGAAATTTTTGATGCTATTCTCGAGGATGAGCCTCTGTACCCAATCACGATGCCCAGAGATGCTGTCTCAATACTTCAGAAGGTAGGTATCCTGTTGCCTGTCGAGCACGCTACTGATGGACGCCGTGTAGCTACTAACAAGAGATCCTAACCGACGCCTCGGCTCAGGCAAGGAAGATGCTGAGGACATTAAACGACAGCCGTTCTTTAAGGACGTGAATTGGGATGATGTTTTCCACAAACGTATACCACCTCCATATTTCCCCACCATCGTGCGTATGAATTTCGTGCTGGTTTTTAAAATGACGTACAATATGCGTTTTCCTAGACTGGCAGCGCTGACACGAGCAACTTTGACGAAGAATTTACAAGGGAGCAACCAACTCTCACACCTGTTCACGGGCAATTGTCGTCGCGTGATCAGGCCGAGTTTAATGGGTTCTCCTGGGTAAGTCTCGGAAATAGTGTAGAACAAACTTTTGACTGTTTCTTTAGGTGGCGAGCTGGGCAGATGACTGAATAGCAGATAATTTGGACAATATTAACTGTATGTCTGTATTGCAACAGTTTCCCTATCTCGTTCGAGTAGATTATGTGTCGTGCACAAGTCAATATTTGAAGCTTTTACAAATGAAAGGATCCCCGCTGCCGTGGTTCTCCTTATGATTGCTTTGGATTATTCTGTTTAGCCGCTACGACATAAGTGCCAGTACCGGGTAGACCTTGCGGCATCTCGTCGTCTATTGTCTCCTCAATAGTCGGGGCACTCATGAGCTGGTAGAAGCTATTCCACAGCGAGGCAATAGTGTCGTACTCCTTGGTCATGCCAAGTACCTCCTCTAGCTTCCGGTTTAATCCATTGGTTGAGGAGAGCAGTTCCTCAAAGCCCTGTACAGCGATCAGGATCAGCTTGACAATAGATCGCAACATGGGCGCACCGTCGTTATCTCTCTCGACAGTCTGTCACGTTCCCTTTCAAAGAAACTGTGGTCGTCGCCCATCGACGTCGACATATATTTGTCAGCCTGCAGCGTGACATGCGTCACACTTCTCACCGCGATACAATACATTTCCGATCAGAACGTGAACTATCCGCTGAACACTAAACGAGACACAATGTTACATATAAGTGATGCATATCACAGAGCTAGCAAAGCGCGGGATGGGTTAGCATAACATAAAGAGCGATGCGGCAGAGTATGAAGTGACATTGAAAATGTTATAGGAAACCACTCTCCTGGAGCAAACGAGCCATCTTCTCATCTTCTCTTTCTCTTGGTTCACGCTCCATACTCATTTCCCAGAAACGGTCACTTGAAGCCTTTGTATCATTGAATTGACTCAAAGATTCTTCAATGTAGTTCATGACAATGGGCACAGGGGCCAGATTGAATGGTTGCGCCTGCCATCGCTTGATGTTGCCGATGACTTCTGACAGCATTTGCCTCTTGCGGAAGTTGATGAGACCCCCAGATAGCATGTCTGGGTTGCCATCTTGGATGAATTGCAGGTCGGTCAGGAAAACACCTACGCTTGATAAGTAGGGAGCAAAGTCACTGGAGAGAGTGAACCAACCAATAAAAGGAACACATGGGGGATTAACAATTTGCATCATCCGTCGGTACTCTTTGAAGTGGCCCTTACTATCAATCGTCGCTTCGCAGGCTACGAACTGTGCCATCGTGCGTTGGTTAACTTGTTCCCAAGTCCGCTTAAGGCGCCGGATTGGTGGGGTGTTTAGTCCAGACGTGATAGCGATCATCGTGGAAAAATTGTTCAATGTTCGGCACCGCTAAAGTTCTATTAGGTATGCAATCTGTGCAGTCAGATGAATACGCACATCAGCAACGGTGATGAGATGTTTGACAATGGTGGAGCGCTTGCGGGAGTCTTCCTTGCTCAAGATCGATTCAGCGACCCAGTCGGCAATCTGTACGTGGGTTGAATGAGGCTCCCTTCAATTTAAACCTGAAGAGGGCGTACGCGGTTGCTAGTTTGGATAACCGTCGCAATATTATCCATGTTTTCTGATTTCTGCTCACGTGCTCGTAGGAGACATTCTATAGGTTTAATTTTGCGGTAAAGTTCGCTCTCCTTGATCGTTAACTGTCTTGCCAACTCCAACGGCTCGATATCCACGAGCTTCAGTTTCTTAGAGGTTCTAGGTGCGATAGGTGGTGGTGGTGCGCCTGGGTTAGTCTGGGTTTGCTTCGGTGGGTCGCCCCCAGATTTCTGCATTCCGGGCGTGTTAGAATCCAACAACCAAAAGCAGTATCAAGGACGAACAATGCGTTCTATACTCATGATCAGTGTCTTTGCCGCGTTGAGGTGTGATACTTCATTCGATTTCAGGAAATCTAACATGCGATCAAGTACGGGCGCATCCTCCTTGTCCATTACATCTTCGTCGTTAATCATCGCCTTGAGGGTGTTGAGCACGCTACAAGCCCAACTCTATTAATGATCGTCAAACCTTATGGATGTTCGGAACACATACCGTATCTGAATCAGGCGTTGCTTGAGCTTCTCCCAGTTTTCTTGTTCTTGAGGAGTTAGATTTGGGGGCGCCTGGATTCTAAATCGCGCTACAAGTAGGTCAAATAGTTCGCCCACAGTGGTGAAGGATTTAAACGTCATCAAGAATGACTTATTATATGACGTGTCTGCCAAGTGGTGTGAAGGATGGCACGGAATAAATGCACTGGTTCACGAACCCAGTTGGTCATGAGACGTTAAACGTTCCACCAAAGCTACCAGCGTCCCACCGCGCACCATGCCATCTGAGTCGAGTAGGATTTCGCTAGGGTCGTAGTTGGCTTGCAAGTACCATGGCTGTGAATCCATCGCGACTTTGTCCGCGTACTCTGCGCCGAAAATCTGAGCCAGCTTGCTTTTGGCCCCGTTTTGTCGCGGTGGAGATTTGCCCACGACTGCACGCGTCTCATTTAATAAAGAATGCCTATTCCCAAATTGGAAACTCACTTTCATCATCAATGCCAGGGCTTGCCTGTGGCTCAGGCACAGCATCGTCTTCGGCTTCGCCGGATTGTGTGGAGAGATTCTCGTCTTCCTGTTCGTCGGACTGGTCTGGAAGACCAAGAGGTATAACGCCTTTATTGCCCCCATTTATGGCATATTCCATGTCGACCATGTCTTCATCCCCTAAGCTCAGAGAGTCGTCCTTATGAATAACACTGAGCTTGGACAAACGCCACTCGATGGACCCGTTGTATTCGCCTTGGGCGGTGTCAGCCTGTTCGTGACCAACGGCCAACAGTCCCTCTAGGGTTTGTTGTACGAGATCCATGTTTGCCTTCAAGGAGAGACACAGGGTATCCAACCGTTCATAGGTGGCGCCCTTGTCGATTCGGTTCTGCCCAAATTCGTCCGCAGAGATTGATTGGGTTGTCATAAGTAACGACATTCCATCATCATATGCTGCTTGGATGGAGGCTTCCAGAATCCTCACGAGCAATCGAGCCTTTTCCACTGTACTCGCGTAGATGTCATTAGTGAAACTACCGTCCGCGGGAATACCATCAATGGCGACATGCCGAGCAACGTGAATGTCGGCGACGAAGTTCAATATGACGGAAAGTTCCGTTATTAAATCTTGACCTCGAACGTGTAATTGATCAGCTAGAAAATTTTTAGATTACATCAAGACTCTCATGCAATATCATACCTGAACTTTCATCCAAGACCCTGAGAGTATAACTGAAGGACGTTGTTTTTTCTTCCAAGCGTGAGACGAGCGATGCCAGTGTAGCGGTCACATCCGGTGTCAGCAAGTGTTTTGGCAAGTTTGGTTCATGGGCCAAAGGCACCCAGCCAAAACCCTTCCAAGTGCCTGCAGCTCCTGCCCCAATGAGGCCTAAGCCAATATTAGCCGTTGAAAAAAAGCCTGCCAGCCGCTTAAGTGGCCTGGCATCAGCTGTATGTTGCGTGCCCTGTACCTCAATAACGAATGACAAGACGGCCTTCTCGAGCTCTTCGGCGTCAGCCTGAATACGGCTCCTTGTATCATTCGCCACGATGCCCGAGTCGTACTGCATTGCTCGCGCGGAGAGCACGAGTCGAGAGAGCGTTGCGGTAACTTTTCTCTGAGCTGGTTTAAGAGGCGATTGTGACGGAAGCTTAAAGCCTTTGTAACCGGGAGGAAGGACGGAACTCGGTATGTGTCCGGTAGGTGCGGCAGAGACGTATAGTAGATCGCGAACAGCATGAACAACGCCGTTGATCAAATCGTCCATCCTCTGATCGTCTTCTGAATGCCTCGTGAGATCATTTGGTTTAATATTTTCTACAACAGCCTGGATGGAGAATTTTGCAGCGGCTGATAGATCGGCCACTAGTTCCGGGGGTGGGGGGGCTAATGTTTGTTGCAGGATTTTGGCAGTGCGCTCCGCAGAAGTTTGATCAAAGCTCAATCCTTTAGAAGTAGGCGCTAGTGTAGCATCCTTTGCTCTGATTACACCATTACTTCGCGGCTTCCGTGGCTGAGGCACTACGGGCTGCACATCGGAATCATCTGAATACACGCTAAGCCTGGAGGACTCTTCAAATTTGTTGGGTGATGTCGAAGAAGGATGTGTGAGCGATACAGTAACTGATTGAGGTATGGATCCGCTTCGATCTCGCGTCACCGGGCCGCTCGACTCCGGCCTTGTCCACAGAACAGAGCCGTCTGCCTTGTTGAGATAGTAATAGGTATAGCCATCGTCAGCCAAGCGCCTAGTCCAAGGCTCGGGAGTGCTGGACCTATTGAAGAAGTCGAATCCGGCAATGTTCTTGTCACTACTAGACGAGTCATTGCGACCGCTGCGGTAAGGAAGCACCGAGGCAGTGTCGACTTGGGAGCTGGACTGTGAAGTAAAGCTGGCAAGTTCGCTATTCACCGACTCTTCCGCTTCCAATGGAAGATCACGAGATTGTTGGCCGGTGTGCGTGTTGAGATAATAAATCTGACAGTTGTCCCTAAGACTTCGGACAAATGAAAATTTGCGAGAGAATGTTACGTACCTGATTGTCCGGGGTGACTCGCGGCATCCAAAAGTCGCTTGACTGGGAGGAAAGCGAGATATTGGACTCAGCGTGTCCGTTTGGTGGTTTGAATTTCGATTCGCTCCCGTCCACCCACTGTTGACCTTCCGCGCGAGCTACGAGACCTCCCCGTAGAAGTGCATGCGACAAATCCACTTCAATGCCAACATCCTTTGAATGCTGTGCCATCTGCTGAGCTTGAAGCCGCCCAAACTGCGCACTCGCTGTCGGCGTTACTTCAAGCCCGCCATCCGGTGCTCCAATTTCTCGACCTCGCAAGCCATCCATACCGGAGGGCGACAGAATTTCCGCTGGCTGATTCTGGACTTCGTCGGCGGCTACAGAAAACACTTGCTCTGCCTCTTCCTCCGAGATGACAACAACATAGTTTGATGGGAACCACCCACGCTCATCACCGAGCAAACCGTCCCACCATCCCGATGGCTGTTGGGTGAGGACTTCAATAATGTCACCCCGCCGAAAGGACAGGGCCGAGTTGTCGTGACTTTCGTAGTCATACAAGGCACGGCAGAAGAGAGACGGAAAGGACACTTCTGCTTCTGCCTCCACCTCTAGCTCCTCTTCCTGCCGGTATGGTCTAAGCTGTTGTTGTTGAACCTGTGCGTTGGTTGCTGTTGGGGTCGCAGCGGGGTTTGGGGGCGTGGAGCTAGAAGGCGCATTCATAATGCTCGTCCTCGTCCTTCCATTCGACCTTGACGCTTGAGCGTCGGCGAAGGAATAGAACATACCAGGATGCATAAGGACGGCCATTTGTGAGAAGAAGCAAAGGACGGAATCAGACTAGTTTGATGGACAAGAGGTGGTATTATGTAATCAAATAGAATTCCCGCTAGCGCTTTAACGTTCTCTGTTTTTCCGCAAACTCCACAATCTTGCGGTCCACAAACATTCCCTTGCGGTCCCTGACAGCGTCCACGTATCCCTTTGCAATGTTTGACCGCTCCGCCTTCTCCCCGAGGTCTTCCAGCTCTTCCTCTGTCGTTGGCACCCAAAATGGGTCCAGATCCAATAGCTCATACCTATAGCCGATCATGTAATTCATACATTTGAAATGCAACAAGCATCAGTTTCACTTACCCGCTAAAAATAAGCTGAGGGCTGGCAGCTCCTGATGTCCGTTTCCTGATGTCTGTAGAATGCCTGTCAGTACATCTAATCTCGTGACAGCCAGAACGACCCACCGTCAGCAAAGCCAAAACTTTCCACGACAGGAAGCAACGCGGTGACATTGAAAAATGACGTTCCCTCCTTCATCTCTTCAGCAACTATCCGACCTCGTCGCCTTGCGATCACGGCGTATACTTTCCCTAGAACATCGGCTACAAGGGATGGAAATTCAGTAAGGAACATCAAATAAACGAGTCACAGGACGTGCTGGGCGGTGGATACCACGACACGTGGGCATGCACGATCATGGCAATAATTGAAACTTACTAGAAGCTTGAATATCGCAGACGTACATCGCCAGCATCAGGCGGGGTGACCAGTCTAGCAACCCGTTGCGACACGCGTCACGAACAGCTGAAATTAGCGATCCAGTCACCTGTACTGTCCTGTTTTCTCCTGATTGGCCAACAGATTAAGCAATGGTCATTGTTAGTGTATTAGTGGGAGAGGAACTCACCCATTTGCGCTTCCAGATTATCCCTGTCAACACCCACGTTTAGAACAAAATACGCCAACCCCTCCATAGGTTCCGCGCAGAGCGGCCCCTGGAATGTTGCCAATTGAAATCCAGTTTCGATATGATCATCAAAATCTCGTATAAACATTTCTGCATCTCCGCCGGCGCTAGCGGCAAACTGAGTGCCATTAGCCCTCGTTCTGTGCCTGAGACTTAGGTTTGAAGTTGTCAGCTCAAGTTGATCACCGAACTTGACAAGAAGGCTACGTACGAATTGGGCGTGCCATCCTTTCTCGCATCAACTAGTATGCAACCGCCTGCTTTATGAGGACCAATTGCCCATATCCTGTCCGCAATGCCTTCCCAATCAGGACCGGCCTCCTTGCACTTTACTTGCAAAGTATCCCAGAATTGCTCTGGTTTGACAGTTGACTTTCTGTAGAAGTCACCCTGAGTATCTATGCCCTCCCCGTTGAGCTCTTCTTCTACATCATGGACTAGGAGAGGCTCCTCTTCTTGTTGCTCAGCCGTCTTGTTGACTTCCTTTGCTTTGCGTTCAAGCTGAAGCTTCTTTAGAACCAATATGTTATCCAGTAAAAAGTCCAGAATATTGCGAGGTAGGGGAACTGCGCGAATTACGAAGCTAACGACATTATGCGAGCTAGCGCCGTGGATCGTGCCGCGAGGAGTGTTCGGTGTTTTAGTCGGTGCCATCTCTGCCCATCGTTTCACTTAGCATATGCATATGAGGGCAAAGATCCAAGTACGCACCAACAGCTTTGACCGCAGTCTCGCGAAATGGCACAATAGGAGCTGAAGCTTGTATCTCAACCCCTGCAAATCGCTCCCGCAGATCTTTGAGGCATCGCTCCAGGTGCAGCTCACCCGCTGTCAAGATGACGTGCTCGCCGGTCGGTTGCTGAAAGGTTTCTACACAGGGGTCTGACTGGCTGAGCAACTTCAATCCCCGGATAAGTTTGGGCATATCTGCTGGTGATGCAGGTTCCAATGCAACTCGTACAATCGGGGACACCTAAAGTTGCCATTACCTTTACAACCGGCGAGGAAAAAACAAGTCACCCACTCTTCTATTAACACCTCCCAGATTGATCAACCATTGCTTCATATCTTCTGTATTTTCATCCGTCTCGCCTCCTTCACCGGGAGAACAGAGCGTCGCCGACCTCCATACTTTACCAGCTAATCCTTTGATTGCACATAAGTTACCCGCCTTGACACTTTCTACGCCAACAAGTTCTCTGCCCATCATGACATATAGCCCCTCCACCCGTGTTCTAACCAAATACTTTTCATTCAATCTATGTTTGGGTCCCAGGGCAGCGTTATATTTTGGAAGGACGGCGAACACCTCTGCGCCTACACGGATAGTGCCAGAGTATAGTCGTGAAAATCCAAGTATGATTTCACTCTCGGTAGTGTTGGTTTCGTTCTCTGATAATTGATTATCTGGAGTGTTGATTTCGCCGGTGGTCGATGAGGGGACGGGGGAAGGAGAGGACAAGGGGGTTAGGGAATCGTTAGTTGTATCATCCTGCAGTTTCGCAACCCTGGCATCCCTTCCCCTCGTACGCATTTCTTCGGCTGTCATTGGGCGCTTCTTGTTCTCAGGAAGTTCTTTTCCAGGAACTGCAAACATCTTGCTCACGTATGCCACGACATAGGCATTTTTGTCGGATTTGGAAGCATACAAATCGGCCTCAAGCTTTCCCTTCGGCGGTAAAGTTTCCTCCCGCAAATCGGGGTAGAGCATCTTTGGTATACGAGTATTCTGCGCGACTGGCGGTGCGGGTATGACATCTATCACAGTTTGTATGATGCAAGTTGATAACGAAAGCCATTGGGCGAATATGAGCTGAAGAAGGTATCGTGAGTCTTTGGTTTTAAGGTCGCGAGGTGAAATTTTCAGGGATAATGTATTGACTATCTTGGCCACCTTTTCTGAATCCCTGCAAACATGATATTAGTAAAGTCTTGAATTTAAATATGGTATTCTCACATACGTATTGATGATAACAGCATCGTACACAGCCCAAATATTGTCCAATATAAATTGTACGAATAGTGGCTTGAGAGCGCGGCCACGAAGGTGCTTATGACTGATGACTTTCTTGGTCTTGGGATCGAAAAAGTAGTCGCCCCATATGATCTTGCGGAGATTGGCTTCCTTCATACCCATCTTCTCAGCATATAGTTGAGCAAACTTGCCTACACGAAATCCCCATCCGTCAATAGCAGAAGCGAAAATCACGTTTCCTTTTTCAGGAGCGAAATAGATATCCTCATCGTCCTTTTCCTGGAACTCATATGTATCGTCGATAACTGCATCCTCGTCACCTTGAATAATAGAATCAGCCTTCGACGCGTGCAAATCTTTTCGCTCTGCGAGCCGGCGTTCCCGGTCTTCCCGCCATCGGAGGTCATCCTCCATCCGCTCACTGGCGAAGGAGCTGCCCATAACGGCGTTCACTTGTTCAATTAGACGTACCAGGTGGTGGTACGCTTCTATGGGGGTGAGTTTGAGCTCCGTGATGAGTCTATCGACCTTATTAATGACAAGGACAGGACGTAGGCGGTCTTGCCATGCTTGGCGCAAAACAGCAATTGTCTGTGTATTTGATGTATCAACGGTAAAGAATCAGTATCGGAAACGGATCCTTACTTGTGTGCATACACCTTCGACTACATCAACAAGAACAAGGGCTCCGTCACATAAACGGGAAGCAGTCGATACTTCACTCGAAAAATCGACATGACCCGGGGTGTCAACCATGTTCACCACATATGTCTTCGTCGTTCTCCCTATCTTGTATTTGTTATCGCGTCAAAATGTAAAAATATCAGTTGTCGAAGACATACCACCACCGTCAGATGACTTTTCCGCTACTTGGAATTTCAGAGACACAGCACTGCTCTCCATGGTGATGCCGCGTTCTTGTTCATCTTCTCTGCTGTCGAGATACCTCATTTTACCTGCCATACGTGGGGAGATGATGTTGTTGGCAGCCAGGAGGGCATCCATAAGAGTTGTCTTCCCATGGTCGACGTGACCGAGAGTTGTGATAATTCTAACACTGGCAGGATCTGGAGAGCTCATGACAGTCAGGAAAAGTGAGTCCGAGTTTGGTAATCGGTGCCGCCAGATAAGATGATCAAATCGTAGGTGAGACTATATTTAGCGGACCAGTTTACAATACGGTCGTGGACACATGTATAAGTGCAAAAGCGCATCGTCCTAGCTATCTTCTCGTACTATCACCATCATATGCTTGCAAACAGATTCTCCAACCGCACTCAGATGGGCGGGGTCTCAGAAGGCGCAGTGCAGGTAGGGTGGGATCCAGAATTTGTTGACGCAAACCTGGTCTTTTATGAGGCCGCCGTTGCGGAAATCAAGAGAACGCAACGACCCAAGGCATTCACAGGTGGATTTTACCAAAAGTATATGAAGAGAAAGCAAAACATCAAGCTTCTCATGATGCGATGCGGTGTCATCATGACCATGGAACAATTTGACTCTGGTGCGTTCACTTGTGTAGAGTGTCTTGGACTCGGCACTAACTTGTACTTGCGTGTTAGATTGGAAGGTCAACACCCCACGAAAGTGGGGCCAACTGATAGCACGCCAAACTGAGAGATTGTTGGCAGGTTGTTACTGTCGCGTGACATACACCCAAAGTCATCGTTCCCACGACGCTACACATGCCATCCGACAAGCACTCATCCAGGAAACGCGAGCACTCACGGGAGCGTCACAAAGACCGCAAAAAACGAAAGCACGAACATAAACACAAGAGGAAGGACAAAGATAAATCAAAAGATGATCATCTCTCCATCGTAGACCATGATCCAAGAGACGAAGATATATGGGTCGAGAAGGACTTGACCATGGACGGTGAACGCATCCTCGCCACTGATATTCCTACCACGGAAAGTCTGAAACTCAAATCATCCGCGGAGGATGGCCCCACATTCTCCCAGTTATCCGAATCGAAGCCTGCAGAGACCAAGCTCCAGCGGGACGAATGGATGCTCCTGCCTAGCCAGGACCAGCCACCTTCGAATGCCATGAGTCTTACTAGAATTGCCTCCAAAGAAGAATCACTAACAGAGGACTATGGTGAATCTACTAAGGATGTACGAAACATGTCGGGGGGTGTCGACTTTTTCTCCTCCCTCGGAACTGAACATAAAAGGAGGAACAATCGTCCGGAGAGACCAGATCCTGACAAGGTACTTATTTTTACCAAATGAACTATTGTCGTGTCCATTTATATTCGAATAGCCCACCGTTAGCTCAAGAGAACTCAACAAAGATATCATCGCCGGGAAAACAACCGACTTCGAGCCAACCACATTGAAACCTGCGGCTGCCACACCAGGTGGACCTGGTTTCTCATGGCGTATGATGCGACTACGGCGTGTGCACGAGACAGCGGAAGAGGAAGGCCGTCCGCTTGAAGAGGTAGCAATGGAACGCTTCGGTTCCCTTGATGCGTTCGAGGAAGCCAAAGAGGAACGCCGGGTGCTTGACGAACGAGAGGAAAAAAAACGGCAATCCGATCACCAACGTGGACGGGATCCGGAAAGGGGAAGAGGTGGAGTGGTGAGCCGAAATGGAGAAAAAGGCTTCATGTTTACCGATGTGTCCGCAAGCGGGGGGTCCAGTCGCAGTTCATCGTTTCGCCGACCAGGTGGCAATGGTCGACATACGGAAGACACCAGCGGTCCATCAACGCCTTCCCCAGCTGGCGGTGGCGGTCCTTCGCATCGCCGTCTAGACGCCTTGCGGGGAACGGGTGGGGGAAGAGTAGGATCCCCGCTCGCCCAGCAAAACCAGCACACTCCACCACAATCGCGTACACCTATCCCTTCAGTTCTAACACCTGTCGCACATCGCGCATTATCACCCACCTCGTTAAATCGCCTGCAAGCCAAGGTCTTACGAGCCAAGCTGATGAACTCGCCAGATGCCCAGAAACTAGAAAAAGAATATGAAGAAGAGCTGGAAAAGGCGCGTGGTGTGGTGGATAAAACCGGAGGAGTGCGCACCAAAGTTGAGGTGCTGCCTTCGTTGGATGCACATGGACGACTGTACGATGTAGGCACGGGAGCTAGAGACGACGATAATGCGCCTCCACCTGGAAACAGGAAGAAAAAGGAGAAGGTAAAGTTTGATAAAGGTTATATGTCTTTGTCTTAATGGATCCCTTTTAGGCCTTTGAAACGCATGATCGCAAGACGGGAGAGGTCATAAGAATCAACCCCGATGATGACACCTTGACATTAGGCGAGATGCTTCGCCAAGAAAGGTTTGGCGCGGGCATGACCGACCAGAAGAATCTCGATGCTCAGTTTGCCAGGGCTGTCATGACCGATGGCAAATTCGAGGTGACATATTTTCCTTATCACCAACCACTCTTTGCTCACGGGTGGACGGGGCAGAATGACTTGGACTACATTGATGATAACGCGGAGAAACTGGCTCGGACCAAGATGCGGTCTGACGCGGTGAAGCGTCAATTTGCAATCCATGGTCGGATAATTTGGGAACTATTTTATTTCTGGGTCATTTACAACAATTTAGATTATAAACGGACGCAGAAAGTCCTCGCGACTTGTCCGTTCTGCTACGGCGAGGATGATTCTCCACCGAAAGCACCCGTCATTGCAATGGGCACGCGGGTGTACCTTTCTTGTACTACTACTGAGGAACTTGTCGACGGTCATTGCCTGATTGTTCCTATTCAGCATCACTTGACGATGCTCGAAGCGGACGATGACGTCTGGGACGAAGTTCGGGTATCCCGTTTGAAATTTTGCTTCGCCTTCCCGGCTCTGATCTTCTCTCTGCAGAACTTTATGAAAAGCCTCATACGGATGTTCTCGGACCAGGACAAAGGCGTCGTCTTTTATGAGACCGTGATCTCGCTGAGGCGGCAGGCACATACTTTCGTTGAATGTGTGCCTCTGCCATGGGAACAACATGATGTCATACCAGGATACTTCAAGGAGTCTATTCTGACCTCTGAAGCCGAATGGTCGCAGCACAAAAAACTGATAGATTTCAGCGCGCGGCCAGGAGGGTTCCGTCGGGCGATGGTCCCGAATTTGCCTTATTTTATGGTTCAATTCGACTACAAGGGCGAAAAGGGGTATGGACATGTGATTGAGGGCACGTCAGAGTTGGATGACGATGTGGATGAAGGCGAGAAAGGTGGCGGTGACTTTCCCCGATGGTTTGCAGGGGAAATCCTTGGGAATTTGATGGAGATTGAGCCCCGACGGTGGCGGCGGCCAAGGCGGATAGAATTCAGGAGTAACAAGGAGAGAGTGGGGAAGATGAGACGGGTGTATAATAAGTACGATTGGACTTCAATGATTGGTCGGGAGTAGTTCGCGTCGTTTCAAACTACTCGCTTCTCCAACTGTTCCACTCCTTTCTCGACTTTCCATTCCTTCCCAACCCCCGACTCATGCCATTCTTGTCGGGCCCTTCTCCTACCCCCCGCGAGGCCTTCCTTGTCGTTCTTCTGCTCATTTCACTCCTCTCTTTCGAGTACTTCCGACATGACATTTATGACCTACCCAACCACCGCGTTCAGAACCATTCAGGAATAAACCCCGACCATCCGCCATTTCAACAAGAATCCCTTCAGATTCTGAGGACGAGATTGACTTGGGGCTCTTCTAGACCTTTGGATACCAAAATCATTGCACATGTCCCTGGTGTGTCCCCATTTGTCCATCTATAATCGCTTTCGGGGTGGTTCGCTTAAATTTTTTTCTCGGTAGGATGGACCATTTTTGACAGACTATATATTCATAAAGGAATCGTTTACATAGTCTCGGATGAGCCAAGCCAGGTTCCCGATCTCCAATTTGTCTATTCCAAGGCCCACCTAATAGAGAACGGGCGAGAAAAACAACTCGCCCGCATACCTACCGACGACGATATTCAAGTCATCAGTACGAAGGAAGCAAAGCAGCGGTTCGGAACGGGTGCTCAAATTATCGATGGTGTTACTGTATGTATATGCCTTCTCAATCTCCTTCCGTTCCTCGTGATAATCTTCAGTACCTCATTTTTTTTTAGTTCTTTGTCAATGATCCTCCTCAATTGTACGATCAAATCTAGTCTATGCTTGTGCTATCGATCTTACCCCTTATCAGTATAACCCACTACTACCATTGGGCTGCCGAGTTATGGTTCGGGTTCTGGCGTACTTACTCCACCCTCGACCTCAATATTACACCGAACGGGAACACGACTCTTCCCCCCGCCCGGCGCCTCCTCTTCAACCATCTCGACAACTTCCACTGGCGGGACTACGCGCACATGAACGAATGGGTTGTGCGAAGTTCCTTCCCCAGTGTCACGATGGAATTCATAGACGACTGGCGGGACCGCGCGGAAATGGACACTGCGTGGGTGTTCGACCGTGTTGTCGTTGCGGACCGCAGCGCGGCGATGTTATCGTACAATACGGCGCGCTTCCACCGCACGGCGGCCACTCCTTTTGCTCTGCCAGGCTCGGTGGACTGGTGGGCTGTCATTAGAGACAACGTCGTTCAATTTGCCGGGGTGGATACAATAGTGGGTAGTGGAACGATGAAGAAACCTGTGATCACGTACATTTCGAGACAGACATGGGGCAGGAGGATGTTGATTTCCGAGGATCACGAAAGCCTTGTGAAGGAATTGTATAGGCTAAGAGATAAACATGGGTGGGAGGTGAACATCGTTGAAGCAGAACACATGTCACGCGTAGAGCAGATTAGGGTAGCTGCTCGGACAACGGTAAGCTATCAATCCTTCCTGTTACTGTCTATATCATACTTAGTGCAACAGATTATGATGGGTGTTCACGGCAACGGGCTGACATCGCTTGTTTGGATGAAGCCAACGCCTCGGTCCGCCGTGTTTGAATTTTTCTATCCTGGAGGTTTTGCATACGATTACGAGTTCACAACCAGGGCGGTTGGAATGGTCCATTATGGATTCTGGGGATCACAGTAGGTTTTGGTTCCTATTTTTTTTCCTTCCTCCGCACTAAAAGCTCTTTTTTTTTGCTCGCAGGTACTTTACAAGTCCCGGAGTGCCCCGTGTAAATTATCCCGACGGCTTCCAGGGTACTCAGATACCCATTGACGGAAAAGTCGTCGCGCGCCTTTGTGAAGAACGACTTGCACTTGGTTTTGAAGTTGATGATTAACATCTCTAACTTGGTCATGGCCAAGATGATTAATTTTCAGATAAGGACATTAATACCCACACACGCACACGCACACAAAGCACTTTGACTAGATTATGCCCAGATTTTATATTTGCAATGTAGTATAACATATCTACCTGTTAATAGATATAGATATAAGTTGAGCCGGAGACTCCGCGGATAGTCACCGCAAGGCCGAATTCTTTTTAATCTAGAGCTTCACAGAATGGTTCGGGCGTTGTATAGCCTCGGAGGCTCTCAAGCTGGAGCGGCTTCAGACAGCAGGCTTTTTGGTGCCAAGGAGCCATATCTTGTATGACAGAAGCTCCAGTCATGAACCAAGGCATACTTATGGGTTCAAAAGGAGGTTCCACACTTCCTGCCAAGGAATACTAGTCATGTGGACCTGAAGTTAATGCTACATCAGGACGAACACATAAACATATGTCCTCCTGACCCGTTCTCGAAATAGGACAAGGGAGCGAATGGTACGGCAGAACAGAAGCGCCACTTGTGCTTTGGAAGGAAACCAGTCTGGAAAGGGAAGAATTATGTAGCGGCTATTGAGAACAACCGCTATTGGCCCCGTTGTGGCAACAGCATTTGACAGAATCAGGAGGTCACGCATCCCGTTCGCAAAAGACTTACAAAGCTGCAACTTTCGGCGGCTGTTCTTAAGATCCTTCCGTTACTTCCTTGGGAAAAAAAGAAGTGAGCGAATCAATGAGAAAGCCAAGAATTTGGTTCATATAAATGTTGGCATGCACCACGCTGACCGTGCGGAACCGAATACGGGAAGAAACCATAGAGGGGACGATCAAAGTTTCAAGGGGGCGTCCTGAAGTGTAACTAGCGCGATTAACATTAATATCGTTAATATAGCTGGGATAAGTAGTTGGTCTAGAACAGGTGGGAGCACGGCCCTTTGTTGTTGCCATTGCAGCAGTGCAAATACGGGATCACCAATTCCGTAGGGACTCCTTGGAACCGCAGCTAGATTCGCCGCCGCCACAGGTTTGCCGAAGGAGTGGTTAAGTTACCGAGGTCCAAGGTAAATTAGGCTACGGGTAACTGATGGAACATTGTGGTAGGTTGGTAGTTCTAACAATACGAGCAGATGAATAGTCATGTGGGTGTGTCGGGCTAAAGATGGAGTGGGTGGATTTATTTGGCTTTGTTTAAATAACCTTTTGCATGAGCTCTCTTGATCCGGCACACCTGCCTTCCTCTTCGCTACCCCTTTGACTCGTAACCAACATCATCTTATTCTCTGTGCTATATCATCTCTCTAAAGTCTATGCAATCTATTGCTTCACTCCTAACAGATCCTGCTTCGACTGATTTCACCAACCACTATCCCTCAAGCCATGCATCGTCATCTCATCCCTCAAGAGTCACTTCTTTCGATATGGCGACCCGAAAAGCTTCATCCTTCTTCGACATGATCAATGATGAGCACCATCCTCCTATCGAGCAAGATTCATTTCGTGAATCTACCGTTTCTCGACCTCAACCTGAAGCATCCCTATCCTGCTCCACCTCCCAACCTGCCCCCTTATCTTCATCGCCTGCTGTTCAGTTTTTATCAGCATTCTGTGCCTCTCCCGCATCCAAGAACCCGCTGCCCGATGATGAGGGCCAAGTCATTGCGGGTTACACCTTTGACGGCATCATAGGGTACGGCGCCTTCTCCACCATCCGCCGTGCTTTTTCCGCATCGGGTGGCATTGTTGCAGTCAAAATCGTTCGTCGAAACGACCTCAGTAAACAGCCCAACGCTGGTCAAGCCCAAAAAAAGCTCGATCATGAGGCGCACGTATGGGCATCCCTCAGCCATGAACACATCCTTCCCCTCTTTTCTGCTGTTCATACGTCCTATGCAGATTACTTCTTCACGTTGTATTGCCCTGCGGGCTCTCTCTTTGACATACTCAAAAGAGACGGCCGTCCGGCGCTACCTCATGACGATGCTGGGATGATGTTCAGGCAGGTGGTGCGTGGCCTACGATACATGCATGAGGTTGCGGGTTATGTCCACCGAGACATAAAACTAGAGAACATACTTGTGGATGAAATGGGTGTGTGCAGAATCGGCGATTTCGGAATGTCCCGAAAGATAGGCGAAATTGATGAGGAAGACGAAGACGACGAGGAGCAAGCTGAAAGCCAATTATCAACCTCACATGGTGGCGTCCATCGTGCAGCTTCGATGGCACTTCCGGCCTCAAGGCGCCAGGCTTTCCTGTCGGTTACACGCCACGCTAGCATCCGTCACCGCAATTCCACGCCATCGCCAACTCCCAAGGCCCTGAACCCGGGTTCTTTACCCTATGCAGCACCTGAGTTGCTGCTACCCCGTGCAACACCTCTAGCCCCACATCCAACCCAAGATGTATGGGCTCTAGGTGTTATGTTGTACGCTCTCTTTACAGGCCGACTTCCTTTCTCTGATTCATTTGAGCCTCGGCTCCAGATGAAGATATGCAGTGGTTTGTCCATGCTTCTTATGACATAATCTTCTCGTAATTAATTAATTTCATTCATTTCCCAGGCCTTTTTGAAATCCCACCAGAGATTGGTCGGGGCGCGGAGCGAGTTTTGAGAGGTTGCCTACAGCGGAACGTGGACGAAAGGTGGACTATTGCATCTGTCGACGACGTCGCTTGGGGCGTAGGTTGGAAGACGGAAGACGGCGTTGATGGAGACGACGGAGAGGCTGATGAGCCAAGTGTTCTCCAATCTTCTGCTTCTCAGACTTCTCGATCGTATTCGAGAAGTCGTTCATCCATTGATCCCGACGGTGCCTTGACAGACCAGCTCGAAGTCTTCCATCAGGAGGCCCCGAATCGACGATTCGATTCGTGTCTAAGGCGGTCACCATCACGGGCACGGGCCCCTATACCAGCTAGTCGCTCTTCGTCCGCAAGAAAAGTAGGACGTTCTCGCTCAGCGTCTCCCCCATTCGGCGACCTGAGTACGGCTGCCTTGAGTAATGGCACATTGTCCGGTTCCTCGTGTTACTCTCCATCTTATGAATCTGCTCTTCTTGTCTCACCCGCATCCTCACTTGACCGGGGACGTAGGCCGACGAGGATCGACGCCAATTATGCTTCCCGTTCGCCTAGTCCCAGTGTGGTCCCCTTTACGCCCGTGGATCGCTTCCGTGGGCATACGGCAGCACCGGCCGAATCCGAGACTATCCCTCGTAAATGTAGCAGCAGCCGCGACAACCATCACCATCACCATCACCACCTTCACTCCTTATTTCATCCGCACTTAATTCCTGATGACGCACCCATACCCGAGACAAGGGTTCCTGATTGGACAGCAGGAGGACAGCCATTCATATCGTTCCTGGACGAGTCCCGTTCTCGCCGTCCGCAGGAACGTTCCAGTTCTACCAGCACGCGCGCGCGCGCCCCACTGAGGAACGGACGACAGCCAAGTCATGGCAAGAAGCGTGCGGAAAGTACGCCACCTGTGTCATCCTACAACCCCCTGCTTTCGTGGTCTTTGCAAGAATCACGAGGCCATAAGCTAGGGCTACCCATGCCAACTACGGAAGACCATCGGTTCCTGACACCGTTGCCGACGCCATCGTTGGATTTGCAGGGAAAGGTACCTGCTGCGATGCCTCGTAGCAGGAGCGCAGGTCATACTCGTACAGAGCATGACTTTTATCCTTTTCGGCCTGGTATGCCCCTGCGGCCGATTTGATCGTGGGCAGCAACCGAATTAAATGTTATCATTGCTATCTCCCTATCTCTCGTACGGTTACGGCTTCGGCGTCCGTTCATCAATGCCACCCTCCTTTCACCCTGTCACCTTCGTTTCCGTTTATCACTGTATCACTGACATCCAGTGTAACCTCAGTGTATTACTTTACCCTGAGCGCTAATCGTCCCAGATATACCCTTTCCTTTCGTCTTCCAAGGTACATTGTTTTCTAGAGAAAATTATTATATATGAACATTTTCTATGTACATTGTACGGGTATTCAACGAGTGTCAGGAGATAACCATGGAATCGGAAGAATTTGATAGTGAAAAATTGGTACTACTGTTCACTAGCTCTGAATCGTTTTGTGATTTAGCCACATCCCGTTCAGCAGCCCTGTGCTGTAAAACCGATATTTCGGACTGTAGCTTTGCCTGAATCGCAGTATTAGAGCACCCCGCATAATAAGAAGTGTGACGACGACCTACAACTTTGGTCTCCAGGTCTGTCTTGTCGAAAATTGAGTATGGGAGTTTTGTTGGTGTTGAAAGACTCTTATCACCTGAATGCGAGACAGCTGCTCGTAAGAGGAGGGGTGTGCTTGTGTGGGAAGCTTACTTACCGAATGCAGCGTACGTAAAGACTTCGCTCATCAACTCATGGTTCCGTCTATACCGTGTCATGGCCAGCGTCCTCGTAGAGATTTGATCAGTCTCATCCGCTGAATCATCCTCCTCCGGGCGGGGTCGCTGGCAAGCGGAAAGTTATTTCAAAATAACTCTTTTGATGCTAACTGACAACTTACGTTCACGGCCACCGCTTCACGAGCACGTTCCCTTTCCCTTCTTCTTTCTAGTATTTCCATATTAGCATTCTGCTGTGCCACCATTGCCTGTGGGCTAAAGGGCATCATCCCAGGTGGTATGGGCTGACCACCTGGTGGTGCCCCATGCATCTGCTGTGCCCCGGGTGGAAAGACCTTTTGACCTGCTTTTTCCCCTAGGACAAAGACAGGAGGTTGATTAATCATCGGGAGCGGATAAGAGCGAACAGGTTGGTTCAACGCGATCGGAGGGATCTCTAGGAATGAAATAAAGTTTTTGAAGGAAAAAAATACAACGTGCCAGACTGCTCACGCGTAGGATGTGTTCTACTATAATGCACTAACACAAGCTGGGGTGGACCCCCCTTGACGAACCGGAATCGCCTTCGGATACGTGAAGCGATGTTCTCCTGGCCGCCTGGGACGAATCCAAATTTGATTTCGCAAACTTCGATCTCCTGATATATTATTTGTGAATTTGTAAGCTTTATGGTGGTTTCAAAAGTTCGAAACGTGCTACGTACGCGTGTGTTCGGGGGACCGACGGGGACTGTGTATTTGACTTCAGATTCTAGGTAACGTATCCCATCATTTGGGAACGGGTTTTGTGAAGGTACGAAGAGGAGTAGAAGAGTCCCATCTAGACCGATGTATTGATGCGACCGACGTAGCAAGTAACAGTGGACACACCTGCGGGTTTGTCAACAAAGCTCCATGAGAAGGGTACAGTTTGGGCCAGGTTGATGCCTCTTGTGAGCATGTTGACGGCAAATTCGATAGTTATCTCCCTTTGAGGCCCCAGATGCTCCGGGTAGCGAAGGCATGGTGCCTCCTGCATCGGCGCCGACATTGTTTTCGGGATGAAGAGGTTGTTTGGTCGTGCATGGGAGCTGCGTTCTGGTCAATTACGAGTTAACCTGAAGGTTTACTCCTGTCGAGCACAGTTCCGATTACTCAAGGCATTGTCATCGTGTTACCGTTTACAGTCCTCACCATGGCCACCCGATAACACAGTGGCTCGTGCTACTTTTATCTCCTAGTACTTTGCCTGCCCTGAAGTTAACAGTATATAAGTCAGGGTCCCTCGTTTCCTGAATCCTTGGAGCTTATCCCCACACGATACCGCGCTTCTGACCGTCGCTGGACAGACGGCGTTACAATCCGTAAATCGACTCTGTTTCCTTTACTACAAACGTTGGCTGATGAACCAAACCAGTGCTAGCGCCAACTGGAGCGTCGGCAAGGATTGGGCCGCTGACCGCCGCAGGTCGGGTATGTCATGGTTCTTTTTGTCTTTCCTTTTTTTTTTTTCACTGTAATTTCAGCTACGGTATCTTGTGCAGAGTTTGACTCGGTAAGTAATACCTTGAACGGGGTAAGTCCTGCCAAACTCAATGTTGCTCAGGTCCCCCCGAAATGGGGCATTCAAATCAAATAACCCAGGCCTTTTCTTGTGATCGTGGTTACTTTTATCTCGAGCAGTTGTTTCAACGCTCTGGGTATACAATATTTGACTTCGCAACAATTTTGATATGACCCAACAATGTCCGCCTGTCTTTTTGAGCATACATACAAATCACGGGTGTACGGTGTACCGTTTATAGCAGCTACTCAATTGCCATTGAACGCGATCTTAATTTACCCATTTTGCGCAGGCAGCGGCGCAGCACAAACCGCAGCTATGACCACATGACCTTATCTCTGGCCTGCCCTGAACTCTGACCATTATATAAACCTAACGGGTGGGCAGTTCCCCCTTTCTTCGGAGTGACATCCCCACACATTGCTGTGCTTGGTCCGTAGGGGGTCAGGGCTAGGAGACCCGCCACTGTAAGTTGTTCCACCTATATCTTTCGTTATCATCCTTATGTTGGCATCTTATCAGATGCAGATGTGCATTGGAAGGTGAGCGGGTTAGCGGGGCCGCTGGACGTCAGACGTGGATTGGTATGTTGATGTCTTAGATTATTTTTTCTCAACTCACATGATCATCACCCAGTTGTATTGTATTGTGTGTACTGCAGCGCCGTTTGTGATTCGCCTCTGACAGGCGTCGTCAATTCGGTTGGTAAGTCGTCGTATTGTTCAACGAGAATCTTGATGAACTGAACTTTGTGAGTAGATTAAGGAGTACAATGGTGTCGACTGCTAGTTGGCTCTTGGTGCTCTAAGTAAACCCGGGTGACTATCCATATGGATTTGTTGCACGGGCCGAGGAAGAATCATGAATATATAGGGAATATCTTCATGATTCTTATTTTTTCAAATCAATTATCCCAGGCCATCTTTGTGATAGCATCCGATGTCAATATATTTGTAGGATGTGGTCACTTTTATGTTCTTTTGAGTGAGCAAGATGAAATTTTCATGGTTGTATGTATGTATGTGCTACTATGCGCTGATGTCCTGGAACTTTACTGCGCCGTTCAAGCCTCTCACCATAGCCTCATAGAGACCATGTTGATCACCAAGACCGTATGTCAGCGTCACGCGTTCATAGATACCTGGACCCTTGTCTGGTTCCAACTCCAGCTATCGCATATCAGTACATGGGCAATCTCGTGAGCAGCAGAGACTTGCTAGTGATATCACATCGTCTAACAGATGGGCCTGGCCCACGCTTGTGCCCATAAACCCTACGTGGTTTGCGTTAACTATATGGACATGGAAGTGATCTGTAGTCTTCAGAAGTGAACCGAGTCGCTAGCGAAGGGAGGACGACATGCGTACAGTAACTCGGTTGGTAGTGGATATACATCCTAAGCGACCCACGCCGAAAGCCGTACTGTTCTCGAACAATGCGCGTCGCCTCTTCTCGGACGCCTTTTAGCATCGATACATGGCGTTTTCTGAGGTCGCGCAAGCTTCGGATGCTGCGATCCTGCGCGATGGCGACGAGATAAAGAGAAGACAATGTCGTCAGATCCCATTTCATGTCAGGAAGGATAACAAATTCATGCGAGGAATACAGGACTTTATTTTGTTCGGACATGCCGCTAAGGATATCCTCTATCCTTGCAAGATGTTAGTATACCAGAGAATCGGCGGTTGGGTACGGGAAACACCATTGAGTACGAGAGGGAGGAAATACGGCAATATATGGCTTGACAACTTGCTCGTACAGTTCGGGTGTTTCGCTAACCATGACAAGCTCTTGCCGGGAGTACTGATAGACGTAGATCCAAGTTAAAATCCACAAGCTATAGAAACACATACCTTGCGTATATGTACATCTGTAGCTGGGCATATAACGTTGATCTTCAGATCTCTGTCTCTGTTCTCTCCGAACCATCCGAAGAGCCAGGTGTACTATGGCTAGATCTTAAAAAATTGTAAGCAGATCTTTATAAGGGACTGTACTCACAATATCGGTGCTTCCTGCTAGCTCCACGCGTTGGAGTAGGCCAGAACCATTAGAGGCGAAGAGAGAGGGCGCAGTCGAGACATCCAGCGCGGTCCTTTCAATCCTGATGATAGCCTGTGCCCTGGCTTCGGTATCGCTGGAGTCCACAGACGGGAAGGCGCCAAGAAGGGTCAGGCTGCGTGTGACGGGGTCTTCATTGATGACCCTCTCCAAGACAAATCCGTTGAGTGCTTCTAGTGTCTTTGGAGAAGCGGGATGCGACATGGTTGTTTGGTGAGCCGTGTTTATTAAGATCAGGTGCTCGATTGATACATAACATGTTGCAGGTAGGGGCTGGTCTGTGCTGGATAAGGTCAATTGGAATACCCGAAGGCCAAGAACCATGCTGTTCCGCCAATCTTGGCCAACTTCTGCCTGTGATGGCGCTGAACTAAAATAGATCAACAGCGTTCTAAGTCATCCCGTCATGCCCGACGTAGGTGGCCTGCCCAGTCCTGCCCCAGGCATTCCGAACGGAAACACCACCAGCGGCACCCAACAAGATCATACAGACGTCTTCGCTGGCCATCTGGGGCACTTGACGAAAGAGCAGGAGGATGCATTCACGACATTCAAAGGGAACCTTGTCTCCGCAAAGTTGTACACGCTTGGTACGGAAACAGCACCTCCGTCGCATGACGATCCCACATTGCTGTACGTGCGACTCTCTTTGCTCTCCCATACGCATGACTCACACGTTCACAGTCGCTTCCTCCGCGCCCGGAGTTTCCACCCTGCCGCAGCCCAAAAGCAGTTCGCCGATGCTGAGGCTTGGCGGAAGCGACATGACGTTGACAATCTCTTTGCTACGTTTGACGTAGAAGAATTTGACTCCTCGAGGCGGTTCTATCCCAGATGGACTGGACGCAGAGATAAGGTGCGCAGCTGCTTCTCTGATCAGGTGGCGGCAATACTAACTATAGGCGATGGCAGAATGGGATACCATTATATGTGTACCGTATACAATCTATTGCCCCTCTACAGCAGGAAATAGAAGCCGTCCCGCCTGAGCGACGGTTACAGCGGATGTGCGTCCATTTTTTCTTGGTAATTTGTTATGTATTTCTTCTGACGTGCGCCGCCCAGCATCGCGTTGTATGAATTCATGACCCGGTTTACCTTTGCTTTATGTTCCTACCTTCCCCACCACTCTTCTCCCACACCTATCTCATCTACCACGTCCATCATAGATCTACAGGATGTGCCGCTCATGACCCTCTGGCGCCTGCGTAGCCATCTCCAGGAATCCTCCCTTCTCGCCACTTCAAACTACCCTGAGACTCTTCACTTCATTGCCATCGTCAATTCCCCGTCGTTCTTCCCTACCATCTGGGGATGGATCAAGGGATGGTTTGACGAGAATACGCGGAACAAGATTTTGGTTCTCGGAAGAGATCCGGGACAGAAGCTGAAGGAGATCATCAACGCGAGCGATCTTCCCAGGGTCTATGGGGGAGAACTTGAATGGAAGTACGAAGATGAACCAAGGTTGGACGACGATACACAAAAGGTCCTGAAGGAGATGCCTAAAGGGCCCGCAATATTTGTTGATGGGGAAACATTGAAACCTCCGATACCTTGAGTCTGATTAGAAGCACGGCGTTATGACTTTGTGAAACAAATCCATGGCACCATATATAAACCAGCATTATGACCCCGCCAATTTGTTGCCAGCTCCAGGCAGTTGTACATATTGTAGCGGTAACAGCTTAGATAGAATCATGAAGCGGAATCCATCGTGACCTCGAGCTTAGTTAATCCATCACTGAACTGCCAACTACCGCGCAGCTCAGCCACTCCTCCGTGTTTTCTATCCCTCTAATCTTACATCGTTGCCTGTTCTTTGCAGCCTGCAAGGGAGATGTCTATGCTAGAGAAGTTTCGGAAAGGCGCCCTGAAAGCGGGTGCCCAAGCCACCACCTTTGTGCAACAGAGCTCTATGAAGGTGGCGACTGGATCTCGCGACTTTGTCCAGACGTTCAATCTACCAGGAGAGGCGGAGAAGGCAGCAAAGATTCTTGCTAGTTTCTTAGGTATAGATGCTCCTCCGTGTCCAATCTACTAGTCCCAGTTGATCCCGCCCGTGTCCTTAGCCGATCCTGGAGACCCACAATCTGCGCTAAACTCAATTCCCAGACCAGTTCTGCAGCGGGCAAGAGGTGGGTAGCCCGCACGCACGAGATACCATCTCCCTGGAACGTCCATTGCTGACAACACAATCCCTCTGAACCTTTTAGGCCTCGCCATTTTCCAGGTCCTCAAGGCTGGCTTCGTCTTCTCCGGCAAAGCTGGTTCAGGCATCGTTGTCGCCCGCCTTCCAGATGGCTCATGGTCCGCTCCTTCCTGCATTGCCACAGGTGGCGTAGGTTGGGGGCTCCAAATAGGCGCCGACGTGACGGACTTTGTCATCGTCCTCAACTCTGAGGATGCCGTGCGTGCTTTTTCGATGGGTGGAAACTTAACCATCGGCGGAAACATCAGCGCTTCAGCTGGTCCGATTGGAACTGGAGGCAGTTTGCAGGCTTCGCTGGCGCATCCCGCGCCCATGTTTTCATATTCGAAATCAAAGGGTGAGTTGGCTAGATTTAGCGGCAGGCAACGTGGTGTTCCTTAATGCCTTGCTTTTAGGCCTCTTTGCTGGTCTGTCACTTGAGGGAACCGTCCTCATCGAGCGCAAAGACGCCAACCGTGACTTCTACGGATCTTCGGTACCCGCAAGGGATATCCTGAGCGGCCGTGTGCCCCCGCCCGAAGTTGCATCGAGGTTGTATGAGGTCATCGAGACTGCAGAAGGGCTGGATGACAGCGGGATGCCCGCGTCATCGTTCGTACCCACCACGTCGGGCCGAGAAAACCATACAGTCTTTGATGCAGACAACCCTGATATGGTGTTTCTATCGGAACAGCACAATAGGATACGAGTAACAAATTAGTCTGCTTCGGGTCTGGAGATTGCTTTGATTCAGGTTGTATTTCAGTATGTCGTCCAATTTTCACAAGTAGTCGTTACTATCCTTCGATTTGGTTTGGAAACTACGTCAACAGGTCTCATGACCGCCCGGTGACGGGTCATATGGACCCGGATGAAATGCTTTTCACTGCCCAGTGTGGCCCCTGCCAATTGCACCGCACTTCTGGAGTGATCTCCAGATCGTATATGGTGCTACTACAATCCCTGAGTTGCATGGGCCGAATATAGATTGCGGGGTCAGAACGCATTTGGAGCTTCCCTCCAGAATAATTGATACATGATATAATTAGGTGTAACTCTTACGATAAGAATGCTTGTACCGTAGTTGCAGAAGGAAATCTCTAGAGGTATTTGTCCCAAAAGCCTAGTGTGCCATTTGTAATAGCAGCATACTCTGAAATGCCCAATAACCTGGCGATGAGGTTATATACCTCCACGTTCTGGAGGCGGTCCATAATATACGCGTCGTCCGTAGTTGAGTGCCAGCCTTCTCCCCGATTTACAAGGCGCTTCCTTTGCTGGTGTAAGTCCTTGACGACCTTGGAGAAGGGGCCATGGGCAATAAACATCGCGTGCATGGACAGTTCGTCGTTGTCATATCCATGGTTCTATGGATGAAGTTCAACTAACGTCATTTAAACGAACACCAGATTGAAACTCACGCCTTTGCTCATCCCACTCGAGCGCTCCGTGTGAGTAGTAAGTACATATCCTATATGAGGTATGACATAGATCGGCGCAATTCGTCCGTTGTTCGCAAAGTGGTATCTTGACGGCATCGTATCATGGGTATAAACCTGGAATTTCTCAGGGTTCCTAGCGGAACTCAAGAGGAGTGCATCCAGGTACTTGGAGACGTTTGAATGGGAGTTGAACCGGAGCCCCATACTTGGCCAACCATCTTTGTGTTCGATCTCGCCCATACCTTGCCCGAGGATATCGTCGATGTATACAGGGCCGGGATGACTGGTATCGGTCATGCCGTGGTCGCTGACGAATACAATGTCGATAATGTCAGTCAAGTTTCGAGCGTCTAGGCTTTCATGTAAATCCTTCGCGAATATATCAACCTCTCTCAAGGTGCTCTGTGTGGGATATGAGAGGATTAAGAGGACGTAAAGAAACAAGGCGTACATTGACAAGAGTAGAACCAGGTCCTGCAAGATGGCCTGCTTGATCAAGTGACGGCTCGTACGCTGTAGGCTTACTCAGATGATCATCTCATCACAGCCAGGATGTAGGACATACCGAGGATCAATTGCGGTCGCTTCTCAAGAGGAAGATCTATCCACTGAAGAATTCTGTCGAGTTTTTCCTTCATTGGAACTTTGTCCTGAGAATCCGTCAGCAAACGAACCAATGTGGTATTGTTCAACTTGCCTTCCAGGGGACGAAGTAAGTAGAAGATACGCCAGTTGTAGTTTTGGGCGGACCAGGCCTGCAAGGATGGTCATGATGGAAATTGGAGGGGTATCGGGGGGGTGGGTATTTACCACATTAGATTTGCCGTCAGGACACCAGCTTTTTCAGCCGTTTCCCATATCTGCACACTGTTTCAGTAGATTGACAACGCGCTTGGATTCAAAGATGCGTACCGGTTCACCGTACCACCAAGACGCATTCGAACACGACTCTACCCGATTATAATGGAACTCGGTTTGCGTCGTAGGATCCCAGAAATTCTACGACAATGTTCAAATTAGCAAACCCTGCAGCTTGCGCCGTTAAGCACAACCCACGTTAGCTACAATTCCATGTGATTCAGCATAGAGGCCAGTCCTACCATTGACCTCTAAGAAAACAACCAATTGATACGACAGACACTTACATCAGAGACCAATGGTTACTGCCGCCGTCACGTAGTCATGAGCCTTACACTAATCTTGGCAATGGCTACGACTCACGGAAATGTCAGGGTCTAGTGGGCACGTTGGACTTTCTTATTCAGAAGTACGCTAATGGGGACATACCGGAAATATGGGCTTCATCGACTTGGCCCTAAGACCTTTTTTGCTAATTGCCAACAGGTGTGGCGTTAACCCACGGTCGAGGTAGTCGGCTCTATGCCTATTATAATTCGGCTGTCAAATAAAACGGAAAGGGGCACATACCGTAGACCATCAATCGAAACCATTAACACCATACGCTTAAAATCGTGTGTCCCATTTGAGCGTATTTCTGAACCATGGAACGACAAGTTGGGGTGTAGTTGATGGGCAGGTGGAAATAGCACGGCTCTCGTAAATGCTCCCAGTGCGAGTATTGCCAGAACAAGGATACTTTTCCTGGCAATTGAATGCCAACTGGGTGTTCGGCTTGCTTTCAATATGGCAGCATCAAATTGTTGCCAGCCTAATGAATCACCCTCCTCCTGGAGTAGGGCCCTATTCTCCTCGTCCTGGACTGGAATGGGGGCCATGGATGTAGCTCCTTAATAATTTCTCACATTATGTTTGTGCCGAACGTGCGAAAAAACTTCTCTTTTAGTGTGTTATGTATGCTCTATCTACAACACTAGCTTTCTGAAATCCGCTCGAAGAACTGCTTCAGTGTGCCCGCAAGAACGTCCGGCAATGCTTCAACATGGCGTACGACCACGTAATACTCGAAAGGGAAGGAATCAAGGTATTTCTGTAATTGGAGTTCCATTCGTCCGTCGACGAATTTGTATTCCGCTTTATCCATGTTAAGAATGGAGTCGGGTCTCGCATTTTGAGAAGAGGAGGAGCCAGATGTGGTACTAGAATGGAGGGAATCGACTATGATGAAGACAACCATGACACGCTGCTCTTCGGCTTTCCTGAGCAGTGTGCGGAGACGGTCATGGTCCTGGCAAAGGCCATCAGATATGATGATCTCCAGCTGCCACAAGTCTGCCGCGGTGGCCGAGCTCATTGAACGTCGCTCTCTCGCTGTTTCCAATACTTTCAAGCTCGTTTCGACCAGAGAAAGGACGTTTGTTGCCCTCTGATTGAAGCGAAACGAGCTGATAACTTTGGTTCCTGCTTGATCTGAGAACTGCCCCTCATCAAACCCGTGTAAAATGTGGACGGCTTCGCCGAACTTGGCAATCGCTATATCTCCAGACTCGAGGCGACCGAGCGCTTTGGCTACCAGCGCCAACGTTTGAAATGCCAGATGAACAGAGTGCGATTCTGCCATGGAGCGTGAATCATCTATAGCAATCAGGACCTGGTATTCCCTTTGACTCGGCCTGGTACGCCGCAACCAAATCTTGTCCTTTGTGAAGTCGCTGGCGATGTAGGGGATAATCTTCTTCATATTCAAACGTTTCCCTGTACGGTAGTCACCTTTGAGTCTCGTTGCTAATGTTGGCTCCAATATAAGGCGAAGTTGCTCGCAAAGAGCATAGGCAAGGTCATGAGTCAAGGATTCGTAAGAGTGCCATAGATGTTCGCTACCCTCTTCGGGAAAACCTAGCGTTTGCCACTCCCTCAGCTGCGTTTCGACGATTTTGCCGTTTTCATCCTCTCTCTCGGCGTCTGACTTGCGCGTCGAGGGGTCTGGCTTTGTAGCAATCCCCAGCTGATCAAGGCTTGGATCATGCGCGATGGCTCCATCGATGTCTGCTTGTGTGTCTTTCTTATTGGGTTCCATATTAGATGGGATCCGTTCTGGCTGAGGCATCTCCTCATGCTGTTGTTGTTCAGTATCGTCGAGGTCCATTGGTACCATATCGCTCTCAAGCACAGCATCATCATCATCATCAGCTATCCTGAGGTCATCAAGCTTGGGGACCTGTTCTTCCCCCGCAGGCCCTAGAGCTTGCATATTGTGGTCCGCCTCATCGGGATGCAGGTATTCGACTTGAGAAGGATTGTTGCTATCCCCGAGCCGCTCCTGGTTAGATTCCCGCTTTCCCCCGTCAACAATTTCTCCAAGGCGTTGGCGGATGTCTTGTAGTGCATCTCCAAGGCTCCGAAGAGGGTTCGGTTCCTCTTGCTTTTCTACCTTCGAATCTGCTGAAGAATCCTGAGTGTCGCCTGCACCCGCAGCGGATAAGGCAACCGGTAGATGTGACATTTGCTGCTGGCTTTCCATTGACTCTGAACCAAGACTGATTATCATTAGAGATCCTGTGTGCCCGCTTAGTTGGGCCAGACTCACCGTGCTTCCATATCTTGAGTGTCCTTGGCGGTATTCTCACTATTCTCCTTCCGTTCTCCTTTGTCAGTGCTTGCATGACCACTGGATGGCTCCTCCTGGCCTCCCTGTACTACTTGAGTAGATTCCGTACCACCTACGCCTGCAGAGATGTCAGCCTGGGCGATTCCTTCTTCTCCTCCTGGGCTTTCTTCCCGAGAGTCTTGTTCAACTTGTTCTGTAGCTTCGTTTCCGAGCTGACCGTCGTCTTCTAGTCCAAGATCTTCAGCGAGCTCACGACCATCAGATCCTCCGTGTTCCTCAGCATCCGCTTCTTGCAACTCATCTTCTCCTTCATCATCTTCTAAGCTCTCATCGACCAATTCCTCCGGAGAGTTCATTTCTTGATCTTCGAGATTCAGATCATCGGGTAGGTTCAGCATGTCGGCTTCTGGTATATGGTTATCCAGAGGCGCGCCGCTAACGTTCGGGTCCTCCTGGTCTTCTTCCGCTCCATCCTCCATTTGCTCGCCCCCCTGTGGTTCCGCGTTATCCTCCTGATCCCTCTCTCGCTTCTTTTCGGCTTCCTTCTCTTTTGCGACAACATCCGGTTCTCCTGATTGACCTTTCCCATGTTCTTGGTTACTCTTGTCATCCTGCTGTTCTGCGTTGTCCAGCCCTTTCTCGTCTCCCCAGAGCTTTTCGTCCACTGCAGATGGATCGGATGCGTCAAGCTTCCCAATGCGTTCTTCTGGCCCTTCCTCGCTATCTTCGTCAGACCCTGACTCCCCTTCCTCAGTGCCTTCATCTGGTACATCTTCCATATCTCCGCCGATGTCCTCGGACATCTCAATTGCGTCTCCGCCTTCATTGATCTTACTGCCCTCAGTATCCTCGTCACCATCTCCCTTTAAGCCCTCTACTTGGCTTTCATCCTCAATCTCTTTGCTCACATCTTCCATGCCCGTGCCGCCACCGAGCCCGAGCCCGTCAGACGTGTTAGCGGCGTCTGTCCCGGCGTCTGTATCGGTCGCTTCAGGAGGCTTGCAAAAGCCTTGTTCGGAAATTGTGAGAATCACAGTGCAGACAACGTAATTGAGTTTAAAGAGTGCTTTCGTCCACTGATGGTGCCGGCTTATCTGTTCCCCGGCCATACCAAGGTATACATCAAGGAATGGCATAACCGTCTGAAGTGTGTCTTCCAGGTTACCGTTTCCGGAGGCTGAACTTGTAATAACACCGTCAACGTGGGAGGATATCAGATCCAGACTGAGTAGATCTGAAAAGTCTTCAACGAGGCGATAATCTCGGAAAATGGGGTAATCTATTTGCTCGGGGTCCGTTGCTGGCTGATCTGGACATTTCGAAAGCATGGATTGCGTAACGATGAGAAGACTGTCTACGAGGTTATTCACTGGATGCTCTGAAGAAAGTGTTGCGGGGGGCAAGAGCGATGGTGATGATAGATTTTGAGTCTCAACCCATTGCATGACGGGTTGAATGAGGTAATTGACTTGGGGATGGTCTTGGGACCACCTGCGCAGGCTCTCTCTTACATGATCAACATGCTGGCAGCCTGCGACCACAGATTCATACTCGTCTATGATGGTAACGTAAGGATCGTTTCACCTTCCGTAACTGCGCTTACCTGACAATAAGACTGGCTGTGTAGTTAAACGGACGGCCTTGACGAGGTTGGTGAGTTTGTCTCGTATAATGGCGGTCTCTCCCATGAGTATTTCAATGTCGCTAAGTAATGACTGAAAGGAGGCTTGCGGTTCCAAGGTTGTGAAGATTGTCATCCCGTCTACGATATTTTGCAATGCGCCATAAAGCCTTGCCAAAATATCTTTAACGGAGCTCACTACGGATGTAACATCTGAACCAGACGCCACGATTTTTGAATGCCCAGCTAGCATTCTAAGACGGAGATATGAATTTTTGAATTTGTCTAGTTGGCCGATAGCTTCAGCCAAGCTTTAATATCTAGTCAGCGAGACGCTCAAATTTTTCTTAGTGTATACCTACCGACGCCGTAGGTCAATAGCCATCCAAAGGCCTGACTCAAGTAACATAACTCCTCGGCCTAGATCGCGCGTAGATATGTCGGAATGATGATTTGAGAGCGAGGCTCGCAACCGAGGCATCATCGCTCTTAGCCGCGAAAAATATGCCTCAATCTTGTTAGTGGACGGTGGATTTCCGCCATCCGGTAACATGGTTTGTTCTCGAATCCAGCGTTCGTTGCCCAGATCCCGAAGTGTGTTAGACTTAGGAGATGGTGAGAATCCCACTCTTTTTAACTCTTTCAATAAATCGCTCCACGCTTTTCTCTTGCGCACGAGTAATGCCTTTTGTTGCTTCTCGCGTTTCTCGGGTGGCAGGCCAGTAAGGATCGTGATACTCGACAACCTCTGCGCTGTAGTGATAACGTCAATAGCAAGATTGTCGACGGGTCGTTCAGAAAGGGCCCATAAGAAAGGTTGAACGCGTGAAGCGATTAGACTCTTGTACTTTGCAAGTATGTGTCTATGGCGGGGGGGATGAGTATCGCCATCCTCCCTGGGTTCTGCATAGGATCGAGGGCTATCCACATTCGATATATCAAGCATCTCAGAGCAGAGTTGCTTGGCTTCGGCATCGCCTGCAAGCTCTGGCCAGAGGCGGTCACGGATAGGCCTCTTCAGAACTTCACGGAATTTCCGAACAACTTTGAATAAGTAGTGGTGCGTCTTTTGTGCGCTAACCTTGAGCGCTTGCACGTTGATGTCCTTCCAGCTAGCCAATTTGATAAATTCCTGAATTTCCTTTTCAAGTCCAGCTTTTTGGTCGCGAAGAATATTGTCGAGGTTCATGGAATAAAGACCAAAATATTGTACTGTAGCATGTAGGATGCACTGTACGCGGCCAAGAGTAGCTTTGTATTGTTGTGGCCGGGCATTTATCAAAAACGAGATATAGCGGCCAAAACTTTGCAATAACTGTAGTCTTGATTGGTACTGGCCAAGTGAGCTTGACGACATAAAATTATCTAGAAGAGGAACTAGGTGGTCAAGATATTCAGACAAAGCTCCGGATTGACTAGCCATGTCTCGCTCGGCGGCGTTGAGTGCGCCATAGACACATGCTTCGTAGAGCCGGAACCACCAGGTAGCGATTTCTTCACTATAGGTTCTAGTCTGCGCGTCCAATAGAGCACGCCAACTTGATAGCTCCAATCGACGCCAATCAATGATAATGTTTACGAGAACCTGGCGGTGAGGCTTGAGCGTGTTTTCTTTATTCGCATAGATCTCCCAGTCATCGGTCTGTGTTAATAGCTGCTCCAGACCAGACAACAGCTTGGCCAGAGAGCTGTTCACGCTCAGTGCAAGGAAGGCCTCGCATTTTTTCCGAAGATGATGCAAAACCATTTGCTCCGGCCACTGGTCTAATAGCGATCCCAGTCGCAATTTGAGCTCCGTCACAGCTTCCAACGCCCTTTTTGTCTCAGCCATGTTCGTGCCAAAATAGAAATCGTAGGATCCTCCGGCATTGTTCGATTTTTGGAGGTGGAGAAGTCGATCGTGTAGAATAGATAGTTGAAGTGAAAGGCTCGTATCATCGAGTACTGCAGGTAGCGATTTAAGTTGGTCTTGGACTAGGAACTCTACAAATGACCTCTGAATCGAGGAATAGATCTCCATTGGTTGGGAATCAGGTTCCCCTGCAAGGCCGAGATGAATTCTTACGATCCGGGTCGCATTTTCGGGCCGGACATACTGTGAGGACCGTAGTTCGTTTCTTGAATCTTGGGTACCGCCTTGGCTTAACACGTCTTCAAATGTCGGGAAAAGGGTAAGGAATTCTTGCTCCTCGAGCTCTGCCTCACTCATTTCATTGGGCATCTTCACAGAGCGCCGATACAGCGAGCTGGCTTTTTCGTCTCTTTCCTGTTCTTTAACGCGATCAATCAACCATAGTCGAAGAAGTTTTTGGTATGACAGGTCGATTTGATGGATTCTCGTTGCTGTGTCAATCCCCTCCGAGACTTCGAAGAAGAGGACCGCTAATTGGAGCACGATATATTCGACGGCTGGTACGTTTCTAGGGAGTGCGTCCGCAGCCATGAGCGCCGGGGAATCTATCAAGTGAGGATCGGCAACCAGAGCAGAGGACAAATTACTGTAAACATCCGGGTCTTCTGCTTGAATGGCACCAGCTGCAAATCGCAATCCAAAGCGGAGATACAGCATTGAAAGTTTGAGAGGAATATTGACGTCGGAAAAATCGGTATAGGCATTGTCAAGCCGCTGGTAGAAACCTGCGATTGACTCTTGAACCACTTGTTCTTGTAACGGCCCACCATCTTCTCCGTTTTCAAGCAAAGAAAACACTTTAAAGACTTTCATTTCTGCCATGACGTGGGTGCGGAATTGTAGTATCTCCGACCAGTACATGTGTAGTCTTGATACATCCTTCCGGATTGGGTACTGGGGCTTTTGGGAAAGCTTCGAGTTAATATCGCTGAGCTGGCCGAGAAGGCGTGAAATTAGTGGGTTTTCCGTGTTTCCCGTCGCAAGTTTCTCAAGTTCACGGTGCAATGCAATCTGGGTAGACAGGTTTTGGGCATCTCTCTCTAGTCGATCAAAAGTGAAATTTTCGACGGCAGCCGGATCAACAGGCACACTGGGAATGAAAAGGTCGAATAGTAGCAAACTGAGCGCCGCCCAACACTTTCCCAATACGATTGGGTGTGGTCTGTGGTCAGAATCGACGAGATCATCAATCATTGACCCCAAGTGACGCTTCGTGGCCTGTGCTAGTGGCTGGTAGCTTGAATTCTCCATTGACAGTACAGTTCTTTTGAGAGAACATAAGATATCTTCGATGGTGTCCACTCGAGGGTCTGTTGTGTCCAAATTTCGAGGCGGTAGGGGAGAAGCGAAGCAATGAACGATCTAGAGAAACCATAAAAGAAGGAACCACGGATAGAAAAAGGTACAATCACCAGGCACAGAGACCTGTATAGGAGTAACAGTAATTGGTTGTAACGACTGATATTCATTTTGCAGTATAGAGTAATCATGCGAGCTTGACGCTCGACTCTCTTTGTGTATTCAGGAAGGGAAGACAATGGCCGCCAACCCCATTCGCTAATAGGATCTGTCATAAAAGTTTTCACCCTTTGATAAACACAACTTACTTCAGGCTCAGCGTGTCGCTTAAAAGCGTTGGGTAGGATAACATTGAAGGGTTGGCGCTCTCCTTTTATTATTCAGGGTTAGTTTCGACAAAAGAGGACAGCACTATGCTCTTGCCCTTTCATCTCGTCCAGTAGATGCCCATACGTTATAAAACCACTGAAGTTGCATGCGGGCCTTAATGGGGAGGAAGGCTTGGCAATGTCATTATTGATATCCAAGGCGGAACACAGTACGGTACCTTTTTCGGCTTCAATACACCAGACAGTTTGCCTGTAAGGAACGGCGTAGAACAAGGAGATATTGTCGGTGGCGACAGTCAGATCAATAAGTTCCTTTGCAAATTGCTAGGATCATGAGTACGTGCATTGCCATAAAAAACATATAATACCTTTAGTTTGTTGTCATTCATTGAGGAGAGCAAGCCGAGTTCAACCATCAAAAATGTACGATTGATCTGACGTTCAGATAAGAAATCCCTATTGCCGTGGTGGCGCAGCAACTATTTGATCATCGAAGGACAGAAATGGTGAGTAGATCTGGGTTCTTACGTGGTGGAGCTCTTTTCCAAGCTCAATCACTCGTGCTTTGCCTGTCTCCGTCTCATTATGGGGTAAGGTAGCTAGAGCCAAATAGTCAAATGTTCGACGGCGAAGCTCTAAGAACGGTTTAAAAAAGAGTTTCGGGAAAACCAAAACGTGGCATACCAACGGCCTTCGTGCCCCCTCCAAGCGACGTGGCGAGCCGGTCCATGTGGTCTAAGAATGATTTGGGAAAATACGGTGACTCTTCACTGTAAAGAGACTTCCAAATATCAAATAGGCCTCGACCCGAGGACGGAGAAACCACGTTGCTGAAGTGTTGGATATCTTGCTCCAATGCAACTAGGTTGGAAGACTCGTCACTGAGCACTTCGAGAATGCAACGAGCCAGTGCGATCAGGGCGGAATGATCCACTACGGCACCTTTAGTGGCATCGCGCAGGAGGCGACCGTTGTCTATGAGTTTGGTTATAGCCGTCAGAACGCCCTGGCGGCTACATTAGCATTTGGTCCAGTTGTAGAGTAATGATCTTACTAGTTGCTCTTGAACGCTTGTTGGACGCAGGCTCTCAAGGATTGATCGAGATACATCTCTTATGCTTCCTAAAAGCTTGTCAACAGCGTCGAAAGAAACCTGGTTGGGTGGTGACCGTAGGGCGTCGTTTAGTTGTTTGGACCACGGCTCAGAGTCGTTTTCGTCCAAGAACATAGCAACGGCGAAATCCAGCGCTTGAAGGATTATTGAATGATTGGTAGCATCATCATTCCGAGAAGAATTCTCAATGGAAGAAGGATTGGAGAGATACAAATCCAGGGGCTATATATTAACATCGTTGGAGTACACAACACGACAACATAAGGATGATAATCAACACATAAACACTTCAAAAAGGACCAAGTCAGCTGACCTGACACATGGCAAAATCTGAAGAGACCACCCATGACATGGCACAAGACTGCCTCAAAGCAATGCATGCCTTTCCCAATAAAAATTCCTGAAATTCGCGTAAATCCGTATCTTCGATGGTGAGACAGCGCCAATGCGCAGCAGTATAATAGGGTATTGTTGATCGTGCGACGAAGTACAAGTGAGAATTTTCCAAGCGAGTGTTAATTAGAGAATTGTTGATGACCGCTGGTGCCTGGTCGGTTACATAACTAAGAGCTGACTCTTGATCTTGCACTCTTCCGCTGGAGGATAACGACTGATATGGCTTTGGTGACTGGTGAAGAAAACCTCGCCGGGCGTGATCAAAAAGAACGCCAAGAAATTTCCAACTGTCATTGTTGGTATGTCGAGGGTGCCGAAGATGGTCTAATAAGACACTGAAGTCATCGCCTACAAGCGGCTCAACGACTGCGACTTCAATTCCGCGATTTCGCATAGCACGAGACAGTTCACCAAATTGCGGGTCAACTGTCATGAACAACTTGAAGTCCGGGTGTGGCTTGATGATTTGTACCGCTTCACCAATGAAGCCTCGCTCGCTTAACGTCAGGAAGCCCTCGGGTTCGCAGAGCGAGTTTAGTCTATCGAGAACTGAGGGGTTGCAAAGATTAGCGTTGTCCAGTAGTAGCCACTCTCCAGCCTTCATTGCACGGATGAGGGGCCCATCGACCCATTCAAACCGACCGGTGACATCAGATCTGGACATTAAGCCATAAAGCTCAGAAAGGAGCGCCTGTTGAGATAGTGATCCATCCATATGTTGAACTATATGCAAGCACGATTGCAGGAGATTCGGGATCGAAATCTTCAGATCCTGGAGTCGCTGAGCGTAAAGACACCGAAGAGATTGCCAAGACTCTTCAAGAAATCTAGTGCTTGACTTTGTAGAGGTGCGAAGATCGGTGTTGAGAAGCCCCAGAATCTTTAGAACAACAGCAAGGATATCCTCGCGGTGGTCAACTTGTTCAAAACTTCCAAGAATGTCCATAGTATCCGTCGCGCTGTTAATGGAGATCTCTTGAAGTGCGTTGCCTGTGAAGTGAGCCAACAATCTAACTACCTCGGTCTTACCGCTGTCATGTCGCCCTGTTAAGATTGTAAGCCAGGACTGAGAAATACACAATCCAATGGATTCTAGAATAGGTAGGTCCATCTTGAGGATCCTAGGAGGACGAGAATAAGGTGCCAGGTTTTTGCGTGTGCTGGTATAATATCCAAACTGGGCATATCTGGGTGAGATTGTCCAAGGCGGGTGATCCTCTAGACGATGGCTTTCCAAGGCAAAGATTTGGTCAAACAAAGTACGTGCGAGTAGGCGATCTTGCTTTGTCCTGAACCGGTGGAGATAGACGGTGCGGAGATGGTTGATGGGATACTTTGATGAATCAGTTGCACGAAGAAGGTTGCCCCAACGAATGACATCGCGCAGGTTGAATTCCCATGGACTTCCTTGCTGCCCAAATGTCCGCCTGATACATACCTCTTCATTGAGACGCATGTTAAATCTGATCATACGCTCGACAGTATCTGTATCAAGTTCAGGGAATAGCTGTTGACAGACGATGAATAGATCACTGGGCGAAAGCTCTTCAATGTAAACCTTCGTAAAGCGGTTGACGAACGACTTTGGCAGGCCTTTACGTCCTCCGCCTTGGTTAAGGGGATTTTGTGCCGCAAATATGCGGAATGAGGGGTGGCGGGGGAACGAGCGACCCAGTTCGGGAATATAGACTGTCCCGCGGTGGTCAAGCACTGCGTTCAGGCCTTCCAAGACTGCTTGGGGAGCAAGGTTCATTTCATCGAGAAGAACCCAGTGGCCCTCTTGCATAGCTCTTAGAAACTCTGCGTCTCGCCATGCAAACTCGCCCGCCCCGCCGCCTTCAACAGGCAGGTCTGAACCAAATAGATCAATAAGATCCGTCTGGTCAGACAAATTTATCCGGTGTAGATGGTGTCCTGCTAACGTGGCCAGTGCGGTGACGAGACTCGTTTTACCAACCCCAGGGCTGCCTTCTAGCAATATCGGCTTTGTTAATTGGCATGCGCGCACGATCCTCATAGCGTTTTCTTGAATAGTTGGAGCTTGAAAATTAAACGATTGGTCCACGGCGGCTTGAGGTCCTTTGAGTATCGCAAAGCGGCCGATCCTGATCTGATCTTGATGATCCTGCCCTCCTTTTGACATTTGAGCGCCACTTGGAAGTAAGGGCACGAGCTCCTGCAACTTGTGCTCTGCATCGCCCTTGAGCTTCTGAACAGCCTCCTTTGAATATGAAGACAACTGAGGCAAAGAACCCAGCCCATCCAAAAATGTCATATGAGCTGCATGGTGCTACGAGCCAGTTAACAAACGCCTAAGCGGTTTGGAGTATCAGCTCACAAAAATTTCACTCGCAACCATTTTTTCACCCGATTCTGGGCTACTAGCATTTATGAATGCGATCCAGGCCTAACCACCGTCAATTTTATGAAGTGGGACCCAAACAAAAGACACACCAAAATATCTCTCAAGTTGGATAATGACCGATCTCCAACCCTCAAGCAGAGCCACTCCGTGAAGTCTAGCAAAGGTTTTGTAAAGGCCTTGAGAACCTCATGCTTCCACAAACTGTTCGCAATCAACTCGCAGTCGCTCCTGCTTTTAAGAGGTGGCACCCAGATCTCGGTGAAACGGTTGCGTAAAGCGGGCGACAATTCCTTCTTCCCATAGTCGCCTCCTGGGTTCATGGTAGCTAAGAGCTTGAAACGGTCTTCAGCTTTCACTGACGCTTGATCGCTATCCTCCCCGCCTTTCTCTGCAAGTACAATAGTCCTGGAAGGTTCGAGGACACTGTTCAGGCGCTCAAGGACTGAATCATCCGCAAGGGAAATTTCGTCAAGGAGGAATACATCCCCATTGCGCATAGCCTCAATGAGGGGGCCATCGCGCCATTCAAAGATTGACTGCAGATGAGATAACTTTTTTCGAGCACCGAGAACCTTCGTCTTTGATTCGTCATCCAAGTCACGTCGCTTGAGTACCTCATTCACAGCAGCGGCGAGGGCCTGAAATATGGGTTCTATACCCTCGACGCCGACCTCGCGTAAAATATTTCCAACCTCTTTGAAAGTTTCCGCTTCGACCGTATTCCTATTCCTGATAGGCCGCAATCCACCGATTAGGTCAGCGGTCTCCGTATTTTGATGACAGTTTAGGCACAATAGTCTTTGCTTAACGGCGTCCGCGTAGAGCTGGCATACAGAGGTCTTTCCTGACCCTGTTTCCCCTACGAGTAGTACGGGCTCGTTGAACCGTAGCGCACGGCAAACGAGAATGAAGAGACGTTGCATTGCGCTTGTCCATACAATACCGACCTCCTCGGTAGATGGTACGGGGCAACCAAGGTAAGCACACACGTCGGCCACGTTCGGGTTTTGAAAGTCATATAGCATCTTGTCAATCTTGACTCCCATTATGTTCTCGATGACCTCTTTGACAACCAGCTTATCATCTTCTCTTCGTGCTCGCTCGCCAATAAGCATGTACCCGTTTTCCGCCAACTCTTGGTATCCAATAGCGTCCCTGCCTGCCCAGCGGAATAGATCGCGCAGCGTAGCGAACCCATGTCTGCTCTCAAACACGCGACCTGTCTGCCGCCTCTTCCGTAGCTCGTGGAAGACGGCAACAATTTTCTTTCCGTATGAAGGGGCAATACGACATCTCTGGCAGAGGATCGTTTCAAGTTCTTCCTGAGGCACGTCCTCAAAATGAACCTCGAGGAAACGGTTCCGAAAGGCACGAGAAAGAATCTTACGACCGGCATACAAACCAGGCGGGTTCTGAGTTGCAAATAGCATGAAATGGGGGTGAGGTCTGACTACTTCTTGCGTTTCTGGGACGACTAATTCGCGATTGTCGTCCAGGAGACGATTCAGGGCCTCGAGAACGTCCGTCGGAGCCAGGTTCAACTCATCCAGAACGATCCAGTCCCCATTTCGTAAAGCCTGGACGAGCAAACCGTCTTTAAAGACTAGCTTGCCTGTCAGCGGGTCAGAGACGTAAGACCCAATGTACTCTTGAATATCTGTGTGCTCATGATTGTTTATCCGTACAAACCGATGTCCCGTTCGCTTTGCAAGGTATTCCACTGCACTGGTCTTGCCACTAGAAGTAGGTCCTTCAATGAGAACTGGAAACCTCCTTGTCAACACAATTCTGGCAAGGTCAATGAGTTTGCGTTCTACGCTGGGAGTGGTGATATATTCTTCCATAGGGTCTTCCGGGTAGGGGCCTCTCTCCAGGTAGAAGGGTCCGAACTTGATAAACTCTGCCGGCGATCTTCCACGAGGAACAGTTGGATCCTTGGCTATTAGGGATCTGGCGTTCTTTACCCCAGCGAGTATGTGCGTATGAGCCAGAGCCGTGACGGCCTCAGCGCTCTTCTTATCGAGGACCATGGTGAACGCCATCAGGCTTCCTTCCCAGAGTGCCCTTCGTAGCGGGAACCCATATGTTACTGCAATATCGTTTGCGAACGTTAGGGCACGTGTCAATGTCCGCATACTGTAATGCGGCCGGTGGTTAGCCCCATCAGCAATTTGTCTCTGCTCTGCCAGCGTCTTCACACTTTGATAGAACTCCGCAACGTTCATGACCGATGCCTTGTCCCCGACAGCAGCATTCCCAATATATTGCGTGACAATGCTAAGAAGTGTTTCTTTATCTGCATCCGGAGGAGGGACGTCGATTTCTGTGAATCGTGCGCGGATGTTGGGCGGCAGGTCTTTCCTGCCAACATCTGTTGCCGGATTCATACAAGCGAAAAGGCGGAATTCCGGATGTCGAGGTACGGGTTCCAGAGAACCTTGCTCCGTCAATGTGATAGATGCAGTAGGACCTTGGAGCAAGCTTGTTATGGACTCTAATGTCTCTGGGCTCGCAAGGTTGATCTCATCGAGTAATATCCTTAAAAGGCACGTTTGTCAGGAACGGGAGTAGTGTAATGTGGATTAGAAACATATACCAATCGCCAGCTCGCAACGCCTTCACCAAAGGGCCTTCAAGGAAACCAAACGCGAACTTGCCCTTCGCTTGGACGTGCTGTACGTCGAACTTGTCCGCCTCTTGTAAAAAGTCTGCCCACATCCCTTCTGAGACTTGCAACCCATCAGGCCTTCGCTCAACTTTCCGTCTTTTCCGTGGCAACTCGCCTCCTTCCCTGTCGACAATTGAATCATGCCACCAATATACAGAGGGAGGGAAAACTTACTGTTCCCCGTGGTCTCCGCTCTGCCTCTTCTTAATCCTATCCAAAGCCAATCTTCCGCTTTCTCTCAGAAGTCCAACCAACCTACCCCATCGAGCATCCTTCACGGCCTTCTTAACTTCGGATTCAAATTTCTCATTCTTCTTACGGCTAAATGTTGCACCAAACAATTCCTCCCATCGTTCCATCAAAGCGCCAGCTGGCGCTCGCGTATCCACAGGTTTGAATCCGCCAATCAAATCGCCGGACTCGGTTTGGTGTGACAGGTTAAGGGATATTAATTTTCGCCGCAAGAGGCCAGCCAGATGCGTAACTGCACTTGTTTTTCCAGTCCCTGTCTCCCCAGTGAGAAGTACTGGTTCCGATAATGATATGGCACGCGCGATACGTGACAACAGCATGGCAGCAGGACGGTGCATAGCATATGGGCGTTTCCGCCCGGCAAGAGATTGAGCTAGTTCATCCATTTCTTGTTTACTATCATGCTTCGCCATGAGTCGTGTATAACCTGCAGACACTGCCACAATGCGCCCATTGTGATCGTTTTCCTCGGCGAAGGGTAATGTACGGCCACTAAGCAGCCAATTCTGCCGCTCCGCATCGAGCCCCAACGCAGTGCCAACGAGTTGTGCAACGGCGGCGTCGTGCGCCCTCGCTGAGATAGTAAGAGCGCCAGCACCGAAAAAGACATCTCGTGCTTCGATAAAAATGTCCTCCCTCAAAGTTGGATTTGCGAATATCGTCGAAAGGGGGGGGCTAGGAGTCTGTTCCATTTCTCTGTGCTTGTTGTCTTCATCAACATCCATCCTGCCGTCGTCTGCGGATGTCGGCCGAAAGCTAGATGGGAGCAGACTTTCCAGACGAGTGCAAAATTTTTCCAACTCCCTCAACCCGACCTCCCTTCCACCAGGAGCTATACCAAGCTCCCGAACCATTTCCCATAGGTGTATGAGCGACCTTGCCGGATCTCCTCTTAACTTGATGTATTTTGCATCCAGTATCATCTGAAGCTCTTCCCTTGTGGGGGACTGGACAGTGACCTCCCAGAACTTGTGCGCACCAAGAAAGGTAGGTACAGGAAACTTCACAGCCATCTCTGTGCTTTTTTGTTGAGACATCGACGAGGACCTTGTAGCAAAAACCCGGAAAGCATCCTCTGCGACAACCTTGCCTTTTCCGGGAACGGATACTTCGGCCCGTTGACCTATCCACCTGCCTAAGCGCATGCTTTCAACCAAGGGTCTTATGGTGCCTAGGACTTCTGAGCTTGCTTTATCCACGTCCTCAAAAACGACCCAGCAACCCTCGCGCATTGCACGCACGAGAACACCGTCTTTCCATTCAAAACTCCCCGGAGAAGTAGGAGAAGAGACATAGGACCCGAGAAGGGCTCTTGCATCAAGAGAAGTGTCAGCGAGGTGGATAGTAATCAATTGATTCGGCGTTTGGGGGTGTAGAAGATATGCCAGGTGGGTGAGGAGAAGAGATTTTCCTGCGGATGGAGCAGAAGTAAGGAGTGTTGGGATACGCAGAGAGATATGTGTTGCTAGAGTTCGCAGCGCCCCGATGGTGGTGGGCGTAGGTATGAGGGTGGAAGGGGCTACACTAGATGGTGACAGAGAGGAGCGTAACAGCATTACACCGTGGACATTCACAACAAGGGGGCTACACAGAAATCCGTAAGCCTGCTTGAATCACAAAGCAAATGGTACAAACCTCAGATCACGTTCATCAATCATCCCCGTAGCTTCCCCATCCTCCCAAATATAATAACCTTCGCGTGTAACAGCTTCTGGAATCTCATTTCTCCATTTTAGAACCCTGTCTCGTTCGGTAATGGGCAGGAGCCATCCATCCACTATCGATTTTTCTCCGTTTAGCTTTAAACCGTACTCGAGCGGGCAATCTGGACCAAACGGCTCCCCAAGCGCCCTGCGTATAAAGTTTTCCTTTTCAGCTTCGCCCATACCACTTTGCATGGCATAACACCGGATGGCCAGCAGCTTCACAGCAGGGTCAGCGTTTTTTGACCAGACGATGGTAGAAAGCGGCTTTAAGGGCCATAAAAACATATTAGGAATCTCTCGATTGGCTTGAAGAATTCGAAAATGGGCAAGTAGCAAGAAGTGAAGCCGTGACATATCAATATCAGCAATGTCGTCCGTTATGAACCCCAGAGGTCCATTTCTAAACCTTTCTTTTCGCAAAATCCAATCTAAAATCCTGGAGAGCAGCGTCAGCTGGAATATCCACCCGAGTAAACCTTTTTTTCGTACGGATAAAGTTCTTCCTGAGCTTCAACCAAAAAGGCCATAGCAGCAAGTTGTTCTTCGGTAGAGTCCGGACCTTCAACCCATCTTGCGCACAGATCGGTTAGGATAGGCCGAAATTTTGTAGCGATAAGTTCAGTCAATTGTGGTTTCGCGAGTAGACGTGATAAGGCATTCAATAACTCGGGAGTAGATGCGACGTTGGATAGTTCTACCACATAGGGTGAATTTTGAGGGATATTTTGCAGTAGTAGGTGGGTTTGCCTGCGTAAGTTGATAGTGAGAGGGTCGAAGATAGTATCGACCATTGAGGATGATCAGATTGTGTTGGTCTGGTCCTTTGAAAAATATGACTAATTACATAACGTGTGAATCATATTTAGGCGCGCATACAGCTCAGGGTGTCTCCATTGTTAGTATCCACTCAACAAATTCTTTCCAACGCTTTTCCCAATTTGCCATGGCACGCCGTTTCTCTTTTTCTTCCATCATAGAGAACTGTATCATGCATGAGGTAGGAGCAGATCCCAGGATTATCGTTCAACTTACCTCTATGCTATCACGAGCAAGTCCACCAAGCGTACTTAGTCCTGTAAGCTCGCTAGAAACTAATACCTGGGGGTAAAATCAGAGCCTACGACATTCCTTAATGACCAAGACGACATACCTGGTAGTAATCAAACGTTAGACCCATGTTTCCAAACGTTGCTGGATCATCAGAAGACAAAGCGACTGGGATCCCGTTGTTGAGCATGATAGGGAGCGGATGCATGGGCATTGATGAAGTCAACCGCTTTGATATGCTTAGTGTTTAACCCCCTTAGCCTAATCAACCCAACCTTACCAATATCTCGTTGCTTAGGATTGCGGTTGGTACAAGGGTGTCATAAGAGAAAGATGAACACACTCACGAGATCGGGCAAACTTCAAGAGCTATTCCTCTCTCTCTACATATCTCCATTACTTTCGGATGCTTGACGATAGAGAATCTAATTCAGTTATGAGGACTTCAAGTTGTTTCTGGTCAACTCCATCTTCGACTGCTTACCCATGCCCAATGCGTTTCGTTCCGAGTAGAATAGCATCGTACAGGTTCATATCAGCCGCAGTTCCATCTCCCAAAGTCTCACCAGCATGGAAGAGGAACGGGATGTCAACGCCTTCTTCTTGCTGCCGCCGTCGGAATTGCCGAAGTGGTTCAATATAGTCGATCAGCGGCCTTAGGGCGTTCTCGTCCCCGACAAGATCAAAACCTGGTAGACAAACTTGGAAGCGCACATAATCTTCTGAGACAGAGTTCGTACCTGCTATTAGATGAGGAAATTCTTTCTTGAGGGCAATGCAATCTTCCGTGTACCAAACAAGCTCGTCAGCGGTGCAGTGGCGCAAGGTGCTGTAAATAATCTCGAAAGGAATCAGCACCAAGTACACAGGACTATCCCATTTATTACATACCTTTGCCCCAATAAAGTCGTCCGACTTGCCTCGTTGCTTCATTTCCGTCCTCACTTCATTCAGAGCTTGCTCAAAGATTATCACCCAATTCCTGTGAGGGACGTTCTGGTGGCCGTCTGCCCCAATCATGTACCTGATTTTCATATGTTCAACTGTTGGGACAGATCAACACAAAATTCACTTGTCCATGAAGTTGATCCGCGGCTCAACGTAGCTGATTTCATCGTCTATCGATGATCTGAAGAATTCCCGGATGTATTCTGCAAAAATTGGTGCAAACCGGGTTAGGCCCTGTCGTATATCCCGTTACTAGTTTAATGAATACCAAGGCTTTATATGACGTACACTCGAGACCATGAAAGTGTTAACGAATTTCTGCCAAATCTGACACGGACATTAGTGAATATGCAACAGGTTAGGTACTGCCCAATGAACCTTCGTTATGGTATTATGGGTGCCATACGCTTCAGCAGGATTGATTGTCATTGCTGAACAAACCCAGTCATCGAAACCTGCGGGTCCACCAAGATGGGTATCAAAGGTATTCCTAGCTTTCTGTAAGGGTACCCATGTATTGGGGGTATAAGCTTCATCTGTCACGCCGGGGCCATTTGTATATTCGGACGGCGGTAGAGCTTTGAAAGCTGGGGATATTAGCGACAGACTCTTAGCAGTGACGACCTCCGGAGCGCAGACATGGATCGCGGGGTATCCGAGAGCAAATTTGAGCAGCTTCTCCTGACCAACGGTTGCGTCAAGATGAGCATGAAGTAAAGCGCCTTTCGGCATCTAGGCCATGCGTAAACTCTATTCCAGTGTCTGGTGATTAACCAAAACTACATGCCCTCAGCAATAGTTGATATATTTTCGTCCTAACTATTATACTTCGCCCTGGGCATGCGCATATCAATCACATATAGCTAGTATAACGGGAGTATTCGCACCGGTTAGAAACTCCATTCCAGGGAACGGATGGGGGGTGGATTCGGACTCTTCTTTCCAGATAGTTGAAGCTTCGTGTGCACGAAGCTTTCGTATAATCTCATCAGCTTTGATCTCCTGTGCAGTGCGCTGACTCCTCCAAATGAGCTCTCGTCGAAAGGAACGATCGTCATTGATGAGTGCTTCCCGCTCTGCTTTATAGGCCGCGATTTCCGACGGGGACATGGTGCTCAGGACATGAACGTTTTGCTGTCAACACTTCACAGCCATATGAATGTCATCTCAGTGACTTGGCATCTACACGTTGGGAAGTCGGCCGAACAGATACGTGGTTTCGGCAATTGGCAAACACGTTCCACTATCTGCCGTGTGCCCCTCTCTTTCGGAACTTTATTTCCAGACCCCTATCCCTCTGCTATCTCACGTCTGTCGTGGGTCACCTTCAACCACTGCGTGGCTCCCGTGCGATCTCTCGTCTTCCTGCCTAAACGTCACACCAGCTTGATAGTACCGATTAACATGAGCGTCGGCGGCGATACGGGCAGTGGATCGGATGTACCAAGGGCACAATATCCCGCCTTTGTTGAATGCTCCGGTTCTCGAGAAACCAACATATAACACCATGTTTCCTCCAAGTTTTATCTACCTTCAAGTCCGAGCCAACAACAATGAAGCTGTTTAGCATTGTGTCTTTCATCGCTATGGCCACCAGCTCTCTCGCCCAATACATTCTAGTTGGATTCCCTTCATCAGGAGCGAATGTCTTGGCAGGTAAACCGTTCACAGTGGAACTCGACAGACCTGTGGGTACTATTGCTGCATGGCTGCTTGTCCACCTTCACAATACTCTTCTTTTAGGGTAATGGTGCTGGCATTTTGGAAGTCAATATCACCATTGGACTCGCGTCTTGCGCCAATGCTCCCTGCCAGATACCTGTCGCGGATATGGGCACCATATTATATCAAGGAGGGTATAGCCCAGTGATACACAGCTCAACGCCGGGAAAGCCTCCGTACCAGAGTTTTTCCTTCACTATTCCTGCAAATTTCACCAAAGGCCTCGCCCAACTCAACATCCTGCATCATTCTTTGCTCCTCGTAAGATTCAACGCCTGCTCAAAAATTCAAATGTTAACCAAGTCGAATCAACAGCCCAAGTCAACTCCTTTCTTTCAGGCTGCTAACCAGCCATTAAACGTTCTATAACATGCGTCCCTAATAGAGCACTCCTGCCTTTGTGCCTTGAGAGAATATGTATTTGTTCCTTATCCTCTCGTGGATGTGTGGGTTGTTGCGTGGCAATGGTGAAGATGCCCAAGCCATCTGTCCATCCTGACGATATCAATCGTCTCTCCATTCAACCTGGCTGTTATTCCACTTATCGTTCCAAATAGCTCGTTTATGATACACCTTCCTAAGCTCCTTGTACTCCTTTATGAATTCGTCGATTTCCGGCCCATTGGGATTAGGTGTCGACGAAAAAGCTCCCCCAAATGATTGTTGTTGCACGAATGCAGATGCAACGGCTTCAGACTTGTCATCCTGAGAGGTTATACTATGCTTTAGTCGCATATGAAGGAATTGAGGCGAGAATCTCTAACAGGCATCTTGATCAGTTGATATCGACCTGAAATAAAATTACACCAACTTGGTAGACCTCTCTTTGCTCCTTTTCCAATTCCTTCCACCGTGCTTCGAGCCTCTTGGCTTCATCAAATGCCTCCTGTGTATCAGAGCGTAGTCCATATACATGATCTTGCAGTGTCAAATTCTGCCCTTGAGCAAAGTTCCATCAGTATGGTCCTACACGATAACAACAAAATCGTCATACTAGCAATCGCTTCATTGGCCATGCTAAGCTCCGTTTGTGATTGATACATGGCATTTACTTGTTCCAGCGAATGAAAAACAGCCTGGAAATAGGTTGGATCGACCAGCATTTCTTCAAGATCTTGTCGTCTGTAGAGATCCAGCAGTAGAAAAACTTCTTTCTCAATCTTCCGACAGATATACGTACGAATAACAAGCGAGCTCTGGAAATTCTTGGAGAAGAGGAGTGGTGGCCATGAGCGTCAGGAGGAGGCAGTGCGCGTATTAAAAAGATCATGACAGAAACGATCATCCTCCCGGGCGAACGCGTACCCGCCGACCATGTCAATCTCAAACTCGGCCCTGGACTGCTTCAAATCACCAAGATCAACGGACCTACCACCACCACCACCACCACCACCACCACCTCTGATCTCTTTGATAACGATGACGGCAGGGGAAAAGAAAAACCTTTTATCATCTCAACCAAGGCCGGGGATCTGAAGCATTCTGCGAATGCGAGCAAGTGGTGGGTCGATAATAACTCAAGACGGGTTCGTATGCTTCTGGTGTCGATGGATCACACAGGTGCTGACGGGAGTAACAGTATATTCCTGCGCCGCAAGAGTCAGTAGTCGGTGTAGTCACTCAGAGGCTTGGGGAAGCCTATCGCGTAGACATTGGCTCTGCGCATCATGCATCACTGGACGCCCTCGCCTTCGAGGGAGCCACAAAGAGGAGCAAACCGGTCCTCAAAGTAAGCATGTTCAACCTTTTCTTCTCCACTCCATTGTCTCATGTTTCGCTGAGGTTGGCAGCTTGGTCTATGCGCGAGTGTCGTTGGCGCATAAAGATATGGAACCTGAACTAGAATGCTTTGATGCTCAGACCCGCAAAGCAGAAGGCTTTGGCGAACTCAAAGGCGGGTTCGTGGTCAAATGCAGTCTCAAGATGTGCCGAAAGTGAGTTCCCAATATTCCTTGAATGTTTGGTAGGTTATAACCATCTTTGTCTTTAGCTTGCTGGATCCAAAACACTTTCTCCTACTAATGCTGGGAGCCTTGTTCCCAGTCGAAATAGCTGTGGGGATGAACGGCCGCGTCTGGGTAAATGCAAAAGAGGCAAAGCAAGTCATCGCTGTTTCGAGATGTATAGACGCCGTTGACCCAGATGGGGGCGGCATGACAAGTGAAGAAATTAAAAATTTTTTGGGCACGCTGGATGTATAACGCATGCCGTATGTATTCCTGCCGGTCTTGCAGTACGTTTTAGCCCGACGTGATTGGTAAGTATGTATATACAGTAGCACCATTTGGAGAGTATCACTTGTTAGCTGTTTGATGGATAGGTCCAAGATCCGGTTGTGAAGCAAAGGCCGGCCATCGTTTCCTCCGGTAACCTGGTGGTTTAGTGCCTTTCGTCATGCATCGTGCTAGTGCCACCCTTTCGTAGCACGACGCTAGTTGCGTTCTGTAAGTACCATCTTTACTTCCTCTTGATCGGCCCCGCTCACGGACGTGCCATGAGGTAAGCCTAGTAACCTAGAATTATTGATAGATCATCAGTAGACCTTGAGGCCCGACAACAGCTGATCGTATCTCGTCCGCTCTGCTCCTAGTGTTTTCTGGTCCTAACCTTTTACAGATTGACAAGGGCATTTGTTCTGTGATATACTCATGCTTTGAATATATTGCTGTGTAGGTGCAATGGCATGCGGTGAATCAGACCATAGCCGTCGGAGTTGGATGGATCCAGGTACACGGAACGTCCCTAGATACGGCTAAGCTTCTACCGAATCACAACAAAGCGGGCTGATTGCATTGATCGCTAAGCATTGTCATCGATTTCATTGGTTCTTGAAATGATTGACGGGAGGGGGGAGGGGACGAAAAGAAAAGTAGAAATATATGTATACTGGATGCATCCAAGCAGAGGAAACTTCGATAGTAGAGAAAGTAAAAACATAGGCGAGGCCTGAAACAGACCGGAGTTGCGGTGTTCTGATGGATGCCGAGTAAGGAAGAAAGCCGAGCGAGCCGAAATTAAAGGTTGCCATAAGTTGCCGAAACGGTTTCTCCTCTTCCTCTCCAAGTCTTTCCTTCTCCTTTCCTCATGTCCCGTCGGTCCTTTCTTCATGTCTGGCGGCGATATCTTCATTATACATCAGAGTTCGCAACAGGCCATCTCCATAGCTGAGCCATCAATCTCGTGACTCACGCCTTCTGACAAATTCAGCCAGTGTCGGCTAGACGGAAAGAGTCGTACCGACTTTTTGCCTTGCTTCTCCTATTCAAACTCTTCTTCTTCGCCCATCTCCGCATCCATTTCCTCCTCATCTTCGTCTTCCTCAGGATCTTCATCCCAACACTTCACTTGCCTATGCACCCTTTTACCCTCAATTTGGACCCAAATACCGGCATCCACAAGTCCATCCAGCGCTTTATCTCTTCCTCTCATTCTTTCGCCCCATCTCACAAGCCACTGGCTCACGCCAGTATTCCGCCCGTGTGGGGAGATTGACCTCCACCTGATTATCTCATGCACTCTCTCGCCGTCCAAGCCACTCAGCTTGACCACCTGCAATGAAGGCAGCAAGATTGGCCTCCCACGCTTAGTCATTTCGCGTTCCATCAAAACATCCCAGAACTCCTCGCTGACTCGCCCAAAGTCAATTTCGAGTACCTTCAAACCCGTCAACGACCTCAAGAATCCACGCCAGCTGTCTGCACTGCAGGCCAGTGTGGTCACAGTCAGGTGCTCCAGGAGTTGGAGCTGTGGAAACGTGCGCTCGGCATCAACTCGTTTAAGGACGCATTTAAGAAAGTTGTCGCCAATTTCTGGCGTTGAAGGAGCCGCCGATGAGATAGAATCGGGTGAGCGCCGGGTAAGAGTTAGGTCCAGCTTCGCAACTGGGCCAAGGCTCAACTCGGGTGTCGTGGCTGGGGACGTCGCAGTATGATGGGAAAGGGCAGTTCCGACCGGCCCAAGAGATAATAATGACGACTCAGAGGCAGGCGACTCAGGAGCGGAAAGGGAACCCTCTCTGGAGAAAGGCAGGATGGCTATGTCATCGTCTTTTGTACCCAACATCTCCACAAACAGGGTGAAGTCCTGATCAGGTGATTCCTGCTCGGGTAAATCGAGCTCCAGCTTGCGTAACGCAGGAAGTACGAGTCTCTCCATGATCTTGAAAAGATAGTCAGGGTCTAAGTCAGTCAGACTTAGTCTCTCCAACCGTGGCATCCAGATTTTCTTCTTCCAATGGCCGTTTCCCAAGTACATTTGTCTGTCGGCGGTACTTCTCCAAAGGTACTTTGCTTCTGCTTCTCCAACTTTCGGACCAGAGTAGTGCAATGAAAGCTCCTCTAACATACACATTTCTTCCTTGCCTTCACCCACTGCCGGTTCGTCATCCTTCCCATTCTTCAAATCATCCGACTTAGGTCCACATCCTCTCAGCATCTTCTCCCACCATTCATACGGAGGGCGTATCTTATCTGCGTGCAAGGCTAGCTCAAGCCGCCTCAACCGGCCGTCATACAGGTATGGGCTCTCCGCCCATCGCAAATTGACCCCGATGAGGCTCACGTTCTTGAGCTTGGGCAGGGTGTTGTCGAATACAACCACAGGACGACGGTACGTTGCCTCATAGAGGTCCTCAGCCCCCTTAAAGTCCTCGAAGTGGTATAACTGCAGCGTCTCGAGCGATGGTCCGGGGCCGCAGTTTCCAAGATGCTCTCGCGCCACGGCTTTGCATACATTATCTCGTACGACCAGGTGGAGGGCGCGCCACGCTGGCAGATACAAGCGCAGCATCTGGAAAATGGCATGTAGTTCCGTTTTGGCAATGGTCACACCATCGATGTGGGAGGTTTGAGCAACGGTCGAAATAACGATGGTAAGGGTTCTGCCAGCTGGAATGGGTTGTTGGTTTGGGTTCTGTTTCTGTTGTATATTGAGTAGCCTGGGACTGTGAGGGCTGGGAACAGCCACCAGGGCTCCCTTGCGGAATATTCGGGCCAGAAGAGTCTCTGCTCGTTTGATGTGAGGAAATTCGAGGAATACGAGGGTTGTCCAAAGAGATGGGGTTTCAAGAGCGATCTTCCTCCAGTGTTGACAAACATGGGAAACTAGAATCTGGTAGTCCAAAGACGGCAGTTGTGGACTCAATGGGGTTTTATGGTGTGGCCTCAGAAGGTAAGGCGAAGGCGGCGATGGCTGAATGCCTTGTACAAAGATCCTGGACAGAATCTCGACTGGCAGAGAGTGGATGCTCATTGTGGGAGGAGGGAACAGTAGAAGGCGCCAAATTTCTCACACACACATTTGATGAGGATAAAGTAATTACGCTATTTACAGGCACTATGCAAAGTACATCAGGTTGTTCTTTTTCTTGCTCTGCACTGGTGGTTTGTCAGTATAACCGACTGACAGCAATATTGAACCGCTTACCTTCTGCAATGCCGCTCAAAAAATGTTCATGCACAAGTCGGCTAGCACCTTCTCTTAGAGCAATCATCCCCGCCTCTACACACACTGCTTTGAGCTGGGCAGCATTGAATTCGTCCGTACTCCTCGCAAGTTCGTCGTAATTCACGTCAGGCCCCACCGTCATCTTCCGTGAGTGGATCTCCAAGATTCGAGCCCTCGCGCTCTCGTTGGGCAGCGGGAATTCAATCTTCCTGTCCAACCGGCCTGAACGTAACAAAGCAGGGTCTAGAATATCAATCCGGTTCGTCGCGGCAATTACCTGACATACACAATTAGTCCTGTCGGATAATTTTTTTTCAGCACTGACTAACCTTGATTCGCTCGTCGCTGCTGAATCCATCTAGCTGGTTCAGCAACTCGAGCATCGTCCGCTGCACTTCACGATCGCCGCTCTTCTCAGAGTCAAATCGTTTCGTTCCAATCGCATCCAACTCATCAATGAAAATAATTGCAGGTGCCTTCTCCTTGGCGAGAGCAAACGCATCCCGAACGAGCTTAGCACCGTCTCCAATAAACATCTGCACCAATGAGGGCCCCGCAAGCTTGAGATAACAAGCGTTCGTTGACGCCGCACATGCACGTGCGACAAGCGTCTTTCCCGTTCCCGGTGGGCCATACATCAGGCATCCCTTTGGGGCACGGATGCCGAGCGTCTTGAACCGATCTGCATGCTCCATGGGGAGCACGACCGCTTCGAGCAACTCTTCGATTTGCTTCTCAAGGCCGCCAATGTCAGTGAACTTCTCCGTTGGCCGCTCGTCCACCTCCATCGCCTTCACCCGCGAGTCGAACTCGGCAGGGAGTGTATCGAGGACAAGGTATGAATCCTTGTTCACACCGACGAGATCTCCAGGCTTGAGCTTCTCAGGAGGCACGAGGCCGATCATGGGCAGGAAAACAGTCTGGCGGGTGGAGGTTTTGATTACCGCGCATTTGCCTTTGCGCATGGAGTCTAAATCTTGGTTAGCACCGTCCTCTTCGACTTCTGGGTCGACGTCAAGGATCTACCGAACTTTGCTCAATTGGGGCCGGAAAAATACCGGTAAGAATAAACAAACCTCTACTACGTTGCCCACAAGATAAGGAAGAACTTTGTTCTGTTTGATTTTCTCGCCATTATCTCGTATCTTCTCTTTCATAACGTTCTGCTCATGTTGCAACCTTAACGTTTCTGACCGCATCACCTACACTCAACTTTGTTAGTTACCTCCACCACAATAGCACATGTGATATTTTACCTTTATATCATTTTCAATAAGTCGTATCCTGGTAAGAATCTCGTCTGTGCTTAGTGACCTGATTTCTTCTGGTATATCGTCCCATGTTTCTTCTGTTGGTGCGTCTGGTGTAGTATCCATTGCAGCAGATCCGTCTGGTGCATTTACGCCGTCCTGCCTCTGCAACTCTTCTGCCTGTTTCTGGTCGCTATTGTCGTTACTCGGTGGGTCGCTTGGTGGCTGGACAGAAGACATCTTGGTGGTGAGCTTGGTGCTTACAGATGCTTTCTGTAAACGTATAGAACGCGCGGCTCAAGCATAACAATGTCAAATAACTTACACAGCCACACTTACGGGCTCAAATAACATGCCAGACACAGCAGCGCCGGGTCCTTCAGCTGACGACAAGGCTCAGTACGAGACGCTGAAAAAGGAGCTTCTACAGGCTTTACCGAAGAAGCGGGCTGTGGATAAACAACTAGTCCGTTGCGTCCTCTCTGATACACACTTTGGTACTGACTCATCATCCAAGGCTCAGATTGAGGCCCAGATTTACAGTTTAGAAGCGTCTTACTTGACTGAGACAGCTACCCACAGCGGCGGAAACATTGTACAAGGGTTTGATGGATACCTCAAGAACCAAACCGTTGCAAGGAAAAAATATGAAGTGAACGATAACGACCGTGTTTTTTCGAATAGTAGTCTGACTTGTCAGAAGGTGCGCTGTATTGGGTTCCTCATCCACTGTTTTCATGACTGATACATCCCCATAAGTCTTTAGAACTTTTAGGAGAAGGTGACGAGTCGACTGCTACGAACGACGACTACCACAAGCAACCCACACCTGGGTTAACAACCGTCATTGTACCACCGGCCACGAAGAACCAAGAACTATCCGTGGCTCAACAGAAGAAAGCGAGAGACAGGGAATACCAAAGGAAGAAGCGCGCTTTGGCGAGTCGACGAAGTACGGGTGAGTCTGACGACGAAGTCAGCGCTGCTAGCTTTTCGTCTCGGAGGCCGACGAAGAGAGCTAGAGCTGCGGACGACGAGTGATGCTATTTACTAGGTTTGAAGTGTATCATTTAAATTATTAATGGCAGATATTACAATCCATCAATCCAACCCGTTTTCACGAGGAGCCTAGCTCGCTCATCAATCGTATTCAACTTCAGCGAGTGGAAGGTGGCCAAACAGGGGCCAATCGGACCGCTTGCAATGTTGATGATCTTCACTAACGGTCAGCACCCCAGTTTCCACACAGGGAAAAAGCGTGCGGCTCCAGAGTTGCCCAAGTCCGTAACGCCGGCGCCCGCCTGGTCCAGGCATAACTAAGTATAGGAAGGTACGAACCATGCACCAGATCCTTAGCCATACATCAACCAGCGCCATTCAGGGTGATGTTTCGTGCGCAGCCCTTGCCTCGCGCATTCTACAGAGCTCGTTTCTGAGCTGAGCTTAGCGGTAGGTCGTCGGGCTTTGAATACCTAGATTCAGTCGAGGCTTTCATAGGTCTCCGTTGCACGAGGACAGTGGCTTAGCTTGGGGTCATCATCCTGGGACGAGGAAGTGTGTTTGTTTGCAAAGGCGGGGGAGAAATATGGAAGGGTACTGAACGTACACCAGGTGTCGCGGTTATGGTCCGATTGAACGTTGAACACCCATCTAACAACCGTGGGACCACCAATGTTGCCAAAGACTTGATTGATGAAGGTCCGCAACCATACAGCCTCCTTAGCCGCATGACTAACCGACACATGTTCAGCTTCAGTAGTTGATAACGATTATCTCTTGCCGTTTCGAGCTCCATGAGACCACACCACCATCCAGGATAAAGGAGTATCCAGAAATTGCCTTCCTATCCTCATGCATTGATCCATCAGCATCCACATATCCAACCAACCCTCCCTCCTCACCACCAAACATCATGGCCCAGTCAATAGTTCCAGAGAGATAGGTGAAGACCCACTTTACTGCTTCCCAATGCATAGGACCAGGATTGTCATGATATTACCCCAATAATGTAGGCAATATCAACTCTAGTCCCATTTGCCATAAAGTTCAGTGAGCCAACAGACTTATGGTACAGCCTATTCTTCATCTCTGCAAACTCTTTTAACATTTTAGGTGCATCCAACTTTGATAACTTGGTGTTTGGGTCCATGGGAGTTGCCCTCAGCTTTATATTCTCAAAAGTGTAATGCTGGAGCATCACCTTGATATATGACACTTGGGAAAGTGAAATGGTGCACTTTTCATGGTCTCACTTGACTTAAAAACCTGGGATCCAGTGAATCTCCCCCAAATCCATTATATGAAAGTCCCTGGATATTTGTTATGGTCACTTGGGTAAAGTCTCTCAGGTAGTGATGAAGGCTCCTGGATGATAGGCAAGGAAGGGGCTTTGGCTCTCAAGCAAGGGTCACCAGTGCTATGACTCAATGTTATATCCCTCCTGTAGTGGAGGT